>CAUVYM010000503.1:0-73866 GCA_963556165.1 Tipula helvola
AAACCTGTCGTGTTATTCTACGTTAAGCGTACGTGTTTTATCTGTTCTTTCAGCTGAGCTTAATAAAAACAACTTTTTTGTGTATGGATTTTTAGTTTGGTTTAGTGTGGATTTTTAGTTTACGAAATTGAGCTACTGTTACTACTGTACACTTTAATATTTAGTACAAAATTAAGCAGCCAGCATCTACATAAGCTACATAATTTTTATTCTTAAAAATTTTTTAGTCAAAATTGAATTTGTTTGGTGGAAGATATCAAAATATAAAACTCAACAACTTATTTGTAAAATGAGCAACCTGTTAAAAATGCATTACTAAATTACTTGCTCTAATTTTTTAGCAATTTAAAATAAATCAACTTTAATAATATAAATAGACAATTGTATATTTTCAACAGTTTGTTGTTACGTACTTCGAACATTGCAGATTTGCTACTTATAAAACAAATTGAGAGTAATACTAATAGAGCAAAATATTTAGCGTCCAACCTCCTTCATTATTTTTAACAACATCATGAAGTTGGATACCAATCAATAGAATAAGTTATTTTCGATGGTTGCTCCATGGTTTAATTTTAATACATAACCTACAAATTGATCGATATAATTAACTTTGTACTGTTGTAATATTTATCGAGGGAATGTCGTCGTTTAGAAGATTTATAGATGAGCAAGCGCGATCATGAAATTGGGATACCATGGGGTGAAAAGGGATACAAAGCTGTACGGCAGCATGAAACGTCCGTATATCATAATCCGTAGACTCTTCTGGCCATACTTTTAGCCGTTGTAGTAATCCGTGAGATCGCGTTTTCTGTTTTGGTTGTGGTAAAGAAGGTGTCAAATTTTCGGCGTGTATGGAATGTTCAAATAAAGTTAAACAAAATATTTCGGGAAATGCAAAGCAGAACGATTTGTTTAATTGGGGGACAAACTTTCAAAATCAGTTTGTCCCGGATACCCTTCGATAAGATGCCGCAACGAATGTGGATCCACAGTTAGTACGATTCACACGTAGAAGTCAAATTGTTTTCCAAAGATGGCGTTAAGTCTCCTAAACCTCTATTCCACTGATCTTGGCTTTATTTCAAGCTAAACGTAATTCACGCAAAAACATTTGTTCCCTCTTAATAACCAGTGAAATCGATGGTTGACCGTATGTCGAGATCGAAAAATGTAACTAACGGGTGCATGGATTATTAGACACCGGGGCAAACATCAATGTTTTGGGGAAAACTGTGAGCATTTGATATCAGTGGCTGGTATTAATAAAAACAAAAGTAAAAATTTTCCTTCTTCGTGGCAATCGCAAATAGACAAAAAAAAATCGAATTTTGGGATTTTTACATGTCAGAGCTCGTTTCAATGATTGAACAATTTTCATCTTCGGCCAAACTTAGTTTAGGTCTAACAAATCTCTTAAGCTATCGTAGTGACACGAAGAAAGGAGTTGAGCTCAACATTTGTATCATCGCTGAGAGTCCAGAAAGTCCTTGCGATCACCAGTCACGTTGCCTCAAAAATCGAATAGGAAGTTTAGATTGTACCTCGACGCTCGAAGAGTAAATGAGGTTACCGAGCAGAATGCGAACTCATTACCCTTAATTAAAGGCATGATGAGTCTATTGGAAAATACAAAATTCATATTCAGCTTAGATATGATATATGGTGGTAGATTCCTCTCTACAATAATTCAATATTAAAATCGGGCTTTACTGGAAGATCGCTTTAACTACTTCACCACGGAGCATGTGTTGAGTGACTGCTATCTAAGATCTTCTTATCATGCCTAGTACGCTTGAGGGACACTTTGTATTATTGGCCCTCGCAGCTTAGTGGTTGTCTATAGCCAATATGACCACCAACGTCGAGATAAGCCAGTTTGTATTGAAGCGTGTAAAACATTTGGGGCATATCGTAGGTGAGAGGTACATCCGTGTTGATCTTGATACAGATCTAGATATTACCATTCTCCCTTTACAAAACTTGACCTTTGTCATTTCTTAGGCATGAGTGAGTGTTATCACAGGTTTATCCCTAATTTTTCACAAATGACATGGCCGTCAAGCGCTCTATGTGAATTTATTGAAAAGGTGGTGTTTCAAGTCTATTCAACTACGGAATCAATTCTAACGGATGATGGTAAACAATTTAAAGATAACTTATTTTTAGCCTGATAGCTAAATGTGGTATACAAAATACTGAGGCACCATTGCAGAGTCCTCCGGCAACATTCCAGCCGCGATTAGATCATATATCGGCGAGAATCGTACGAGTTGAACTTATCGAAAGCAGCATTAACCCTTCGAAATGTATCACATACCTCGACTTCACACTTACTGCACTTTCAAATTTTCGGTCAACATTTTATTTCATAAGGATCTGATTATCAAATGAGACAATCACTGGGTTGTAAAGATGGCCTGAAATTAGGCAAATACCAAGTATTGGGGCATCTAAAAAGGGCGCATCAAAAAAAACGAACGCAACTACGATACCCCGAGTTAGTCCAGAGCATTCAATGCTGGTCAAAAGTTGTTAGACTTCAACCAGCAATCATATTCTCATATTGGTTTCAAGGAGCTGTCGGAACGATACAGCATTAGACTGTATCGTATAAACCTTTTACCTTTATGGCAGTATTGACTTCAAATCTCCTAATCGAAACCTCCCACTTGAAACTTTAATTGCATTGCGAGATGCATCAATTTTCAAATTGTGTTTCTGTATCTACCAATTACAATTTGCAACGAAGGCGAGATGGAGCTGAACCAATAACTTAAAAGAACAAAAACTTTATTTTGTCGTGCTAAGAAAATTGAGGTGTAGGCAACACAAGATTTTACAAACAGGAAATTTTGTGATATTTGTTACATTAATATTACATAACTTACGATACGATCAATCGATTTTTGTTTAAGATTGCTTATCGAAGTGTGTTATGATCCAGCCTTCTAAAAAAGATATCTCAACTTGTTACAAAAAATCACAAAAATCCGTGTCTTTTTTAGTTTGATTTGTGCACTTGTCGATATGTAAAAATTTACTTAACTAATCCATATCGTGTACACACTCATACATGGGTCGACTTCCTAATCAGTCGCAAAAATGTTTTTGTTTCATTATTTTAACCCATTATGCCGAGAAAATGTATGGCCGATATAAGCTTCGAACGTTCTGATGATAAATTCCAACTAATTCTACTAAAATTAGGTTATATGCGTCACTCCTCGCTCTACAGCCCCTATAAAGCCCCTATTATTGCCGACATCAAATCTACAGATTTTAAAATTGTGGAGAGATCGATTGAATTGATCTTCCAGTTTCATTTACATTAACTAAACGGAAGTTGCCTACCGAAATTTCTAAGATTATCAATCAACTCTGTTGGATAACTCTAACTATACATTAAGTATTCAATAAACAGCATTTAAGTGGAATACAAATTTACTGAGACATTTATTTTTCTTAGCAAAATTCGGACGAAAGTTTTATTTTGTAGGAGACCCTATTCGTGTTCAATGAAATTTAAATCGCATGTTTCATTAGTCTGACTCAAAATCAAATTAAAATTTGAGTGTACGGGTTTGTAGATTTTCAGAGGTGGTTTACTCCTAAAGTTTACTGCTAATTGCAAGAACTAGATTTGAATAAGTAAAGCTTTTAAGGAGATAAGCTAAAACTCTTCCTACGTGGACGAAAAATGAGAAAATTTAGCAGTTTCTAACACACATCAAATGACTGAACTGGTTGTAAAATATTATATTCTATATACATGGCTTTCATTTTTGTAGGGCTGATCTCAACTCAAATTACAGAAAACAGATGTTCACGACCGTTTAATAATAAGGTATTAAGGCGACTAAATTGTTCAGTCACAAATGCTGACTATTACCAATCACACTTTTTGTAGGCTTCTTCGTTAAGTTGTTCGAAGATGCCGTTTAGCCAAGTCGGACAAGGATACAAATTTTGTGGATGCAAATTGTTAATTGGCTGAATTGCGCAAATTGCTTGAAAATTAATTATAGGTAGAATGCTCTGCTCGGTCTCCCTCAATAGATTACTTTTAAAGAACCCCACAATTTATATCCTCCTTGGTGGGTGAATTCAGTTATTAAATCAATAAAAATGCATCTCAAAGAGTGATCTTCGGTGCCACCATTACATTCGAAGAAACAAAGACTGTTTTATTCCTTATACTTCCTTTACTCCGTACATTTTATTTAGACCGAGTCATCACTTACCAAGACCGATTGGGCCGTTGGCATCCCATTCAGGAAAATAAAAAAAAAGTTAAAATCTATCTATCGGAGACCTCATACTCGTTAATACATTGATGACAATATTCCTCCTTATGCCAGATGGTTATAGGAGAAATAAGTCTGCACCCTGATAAGCATTATTTGAGCTGCTGTTCTAAAATTTTAGGAAAGTTATAAATTGTATTTTCCCCTCACAGTGTTGAATTTTTAGATTTGTAGAGAGTAATGGAAACTATTTGGAGGAACATCGCTGAGGCAGCCAAATTCCTTGGATGGAATATGAGTGATGACCACATTTAAATCTATAAGGGACTAAACATCGTCTTGTCAGGTTAGCTGTGTCGTAGCGTTTGCTTTTACCAGAGTTATTTGGCTATACCTATAGGTTTAAATGAATTTTGGCAATGCTATGAATGTACGACCCCGACGAATATAATCATAGTGGTATTCACAACGACACATTTCATAATGCCACACGCAATGTTATGTCAACGATTTCACTTAAATGAGAGAATAACATCTTTTGGTTATGAAATAAATAATTTGATTCAAACATAATTTTTCAATAGCCCATTTCCATTTTTCTTCGAATTGTGAACAACACAACGACGAATTTATTTTGTAGTCTTCATTTGCTTTTAGGCAAATTTCTTATTTTTGTATACCACCAACCGTATATATAAAACAAAACAATTAAAATGTTTTTTGTTATTGTGATTTTCCCAGAATCATATATTTTCAAAAGAAAATTGCAAACCACAACAATTCAATTAAATATTTTCACAAATTTAATTTTAAAAATTAAAGACAAAATTACTCACTTTAATGCTCGATTATTTTGTTCAAAATTTGGCCCTTGCTCTTTTATATGAATTTTATGGCCATCCGGTTGCCTGACCACAATCATTGCATGCAAACCGGCCGGTGGCGGTTGCCGATACTGTATTAAATATTTACATGTTAAATTTCTTGGATAAATTCCAGGAAAATTTGGTGATCGTATGCGACATATACGTTTATCGCAATCGTATAAATTTTTATCACAATATGTACCAGTCACATGTTCACCCGTCCATATACCACCATCATACCTATATTATAATAACAACAAAATTAAATAGAGTAGATAATTATTTGAAACAAACAAAAACACTATATGGTTATTTTAATTAATATTAAAATTAGGTTTTTAGACAAATATGTGTATGGGTGGGACTCACCGTAATTTAGCCTCATTACGCTTTAAAAATTTAAATGATAATTTAAATTCAAAATTATTTTCTGGTGAATTTTGTTGTAAAAATTTATCCAATTTAATTGTAATATTTATAGAATGAGTTTCACTGTAGTATACAGTATAACCCCAGGCACTTCCACACCATTCTCCACTACCTCCATCATCATAATTAATATTATTATTATTATTATTATTACTATTACTATTTAATATATTATTATTGTTATTAGTATTAAAGTTAAAATATTTTGATAACGTCGTTGACGATGATGATACAGATGACGATGTCGATGATAATGTATTTTGTATAGAATTTTTTCTCTCTCTAATTTTCATGTACCCATCTAAGCATCGGTCACGATTTCTTGTCGATTCGTGACCATGATGCGATGATGTGGATGACGATGACGACGATGATGAAGATGACGAAGATGATGATGATGATGAGGTAGAGGATGAAGAACTGCTACTACCACCGCTGCTGCCGCCGCCAAATGAGGGTTGAAATCGTCCCACATTAAATTTATCAAAATTTATCTAGAAACGTAAAAAAAAAAAGCAAAATTATTACAAAATGTTATTATTAATTTTATTTTAATGAAATAAACAAAAAAAAAATAAAAATGAAATATTTTCCCTAAATATCCTTTTTGCCTATTTACGTTATTTTATTTTACTTTCCTTACGAATTTTTTATACTTTTTTGTTAATCTTTTCGTAAGCTCAACTTTATGGTGATTTTTTATTTTTTTTTAAATCTAATCATTATTATTTATCTTAAATTAAATTTTTTTTGTGTTGAAAACCATTTTTTTCCGCGTATCTAAATGATAAAATTAAACGTCACGCTACTAGCCACAAAATATTTTTTGTACAATAAGTTAATGTGATTATGTCGTTGGCTAATGGTAATGAATGGATAATTTAAGCAATTTATGCCATGTGAGGCGTATACAGATAAGGATGAAAATTTGTTATTAATATTAGACTTTAACAAACTACATATAGTGTGTTTCTAATAATAAATATCTAACGACAAAAAAACAAACATTTTGGCTCTAGATTTGAATTCGTACGTAGTACGAACTATTTTGAATTGAAGTTTGCATCCGACCAAATTTTTTGAATTAAAAATGTTTACACGTAATTTTACTTCAAAAATGTTTTAACATTCAGAAAAATTGATTAAAAGCAACACAACATATTTGCCTGTTGTTCGCTGAATCTCAATTTAAAAATTTTGTTAAATAACCAGCGATCTAATCAAAAAATCTAAATTTTCCGGTAAGTTTTTGAAAACCTAGCAAAATGTGGTGACACTGTTAAATACAATAAATCAGTAAGTTCAGCGGATTCAGTATACCAGCTGCACTTCCAAAATGTAACACAATGCATTTCGAAGTTTTATCTGTTAGATGAATTTAGAGAATTTTCACTTCAAAAATTTTTTTTTTTTTATTCATAAATTTTAATTATATTTATTCATAATACGTGGTTAGATATCAAATATTACCCCTATTTTACGGAAAATCATTATGCTGCGACTGTCACCAATTTTTATTTGCATAATGTTTTATTTTATTTGTCTCATCCATTGCATTATATTGACCCCAACATTAACAAATATTATGACGATTTCAAAATTGTTTTTTGGGGGTAAAATTTGAGGCTTAATTTTAACATTGAATTTTGTAGCTGAATTTAGAGGCTGAAAATTGAGACTGAAATTTGTGGTGAATTTTAAAATACATTTTTAGCCTTAGAGTTTAAATCTAAAATTGTAGAATGAAAGTTTTGTTAAAATTTAGGACTGCAATTCAATTTGAGGCTTAATTAGGGGTAAATATTTAACTGAATTATATGATTAATGGTAAATTTTGATAGTAAACTTTGAGGTTGAATTTGGTCATTAAATTCTGATAGCGTATGCCGACTATTTTGAAGCTGATACTTTAGGTTGTAACTTGTTGCTGAAATTTAAAGGGAATTTTTTTGGGTGAATTTTGAAGCAAAATTTGAAAGCTGAATTTTGTGGGTGGAATTTACAGCAGAATTAAGAAGCATAAATACTTCACTTTTAGACTGAATTCGAAATTAAGTAGTCAATTTTAGGCTAGGTGAATTTTGAAGGTAAATTTTGAAAATGAAGATAAATTTTGAAAATGAATTTTAAAGGTGAGATAAGGTAAATTCTAGGTAAGTTAAAAGTGGTGAATTTTGTAGACGAACTTTGAAACTGAATTTTGAGACTAAAATTTGTCATATCAATTTTATGGGTTAATTTTTAACACTAACCTCAAAAATAAAGAAAACAACTAAGAAATTTTAGAATTTTAAAGAATTTTTCGATGAACTTTAGAGTTCTATGATAAACTTTAATTGGAAAATTGACGTAGAATTTCAAAGCATTATCTTTATGATAGTGACTTTTGAATTTAATTGAAATTTTAGAGGATCATCCATTGGAAATTAAAACTTTTTAAACGTTGTGGCTGAAATTTATGGTTGAATTTTGAATCTTAGTTTTGAAATTGGATTATCGAACTTACACTTTGACCGTATATTTAACTTACATTTATTGACCAAATTTTGTTGGATAATTTTAATGGTGAATTTTGAAAATAAATGTTTAGGCTTAAATTTGAGAAACAGCATTGGGACAAAAATTTTGGTGTGAATTTTGTAACACAACTTTGGGATTAAAACTTAAATCAAAAATTCCAGGATTAAATTTAAATGGAAGTTTTTTAATGTTGATAATGCAATTTAATTTCTTTAATTGAATTCCTTTTTTTTCTTCAAAATTAATTAATTATTTTTTGTTCCTGATATCTATCGAGTTTATATTGCGGTGATAATTATGCAGATTAGTTACCAGTGATGCGGATGCTGATGATGCCATATCAGAACGACCAGATGGAAATTTGGAAATTGGTTCAGTTGGAACGAAACGAACGAAACAGTACCACTGGAAGAATTGTGCCGCTAAGATGTGATATTGCCTTATTTGCAGGAAATTTATTGTTTTGTCACTTGAACATCGACACATTATTGTGAATGAGCTAACTGCTCAAAATAAAATGTCCCAAAATTTATAATAAATAAATAAAAAAATAAAATAAAATAAATAAATAAATAATTATAATTAATTCAAAATTTTTAAATTAACTTAAATTTGATGGTTAATTTTGAGGTTCAATTTGGAGTTTAAATTTTGATGTTGTATTTTTATCGTGACATTGATTTTGCAATTTTGAATCGCATATTAATTGTAATATTGAAGATAACATTTGAGGTTGATTGATGGTACCGAATTTAGGAACTGCAAAAAGCTTAATTTTGATGCCGAATTTTGATACCAAAATTTTAGGGTGTGGAAATTATTTACAGAAATTTAAGTCCATTGTTTTAGATTAATCTTAAATTGCGGTAAATTTAAGACTCCATTTCGAGGCTAAATTATGGTTTCTTAATTGGAGGTTGGATTTTGAATCTGAATTTAGAGGCAAAATTTGAGGCACAAATTTAAAAATGAAATTTATTTATTTATTTGTTTCTCGAAACCATACAACACGAGGATAAACTTTAAGGATATAGACTGATAGCCGCTGAAATTTGATGATATATAGATAATATTTGATCGTGAATTTAAGGCAAATTTTGAAGTTGAATATTTAGGCTGAATTTTGAGACTGTCATTTGTGCTGAATTTTAAAGCACAATTTTGTGCTTATAGTTTAAATCTAAAATTGTAGAATGAAATTTTTGTTTAAATTAAGGCTGAAATTCAATTTGAGGATTAAAAAAGGCACAATTCCGAAGTTAATTTTAAAATAGAATTTTGATGGTCAATTTTGAGAGTAAACCTTAAGGTTGAATTTGGTTGATAAATTCTGAACGCGTATTTTGTAGATATTGAGCTGATACTTTAGGTTGAAACTTATTGCTGAATTTTAAGGAGGAATTTTCCTGGTGAGTTTTGAAACAAAATTTGAAGGCTGAATTTTGTGGGAGAAATGTGCAGTAGAATTTAGAAACAGAGTTTTTATATTGAAGCAGTTTAAGACTAAATTCAAAGATAAGTAGTCAATTTTAGACTACATAGGTGAATTTTGTGGGTACATTTTGAAGCTGAATTCTAAGAAAATAACAAGTGTTGAATTTTGTAGCGGAACTTTAAAACTGAATTTTGGGACTGAATTTTGCGATATCAATTTTGAGAGTTAATTTTTAACACCGCTCAAAAATAAGCCAAACAACCAGAGAAATTTTAGAATATAATTTGAAGTTGAGCTTTACAGAACTTTTTACAGAATTTTTTAGGTGAACTTTAAAGTTATAAGATGAAATTCTAGCTTGGAAACGGATGGAACATTTCGAAGCTTAATCTTTTGAATTTAAACTTTGAAGCTTGAATTTGAGACTGAAATTTCAAACGTAATTTCAAAAGAGAAATTTAGTTTAAGTATTGAAGTTTTAGAGGTTCAACGTTATTCATTGGAAATTAAAACTTTGGCTGAATGTTGTGGTTGAAATTTAAAGTTTAATTTTGAGTTTAAATTTTTTATATTGGATTTTCGAACTTACTTTGACCGTAAATTTTGTTGTAGAATTTTATTGGTGAATTTTGAATATAAATGTTTGGGCTCAACTTTGAGACAAAAATTTCAGGGTAAATTTTGTAACACAATTTTGGGGATAAAACTTAAATCTAAAATTTCAGTATTTAATTTAAGACTATAATTCTGTTTTAGGCTTAATCGAGATTAGAAATTTAATAAATTGGGAATGGAATTTGAATCTGAACTTTAGTACAGAATTTTTTAGGTAAACTTTAATGTTCTAAAATAAAATTTTAGCAGAAAATTGACGGAGAATTTTGAGGCTTAATCTTTATGATAGCGACTTTGTAATTTAAATTTTGAAGCTTGATTTTGAGATGGAAATGTAAGACTGACATTTGACGAAAAATTTTAAAGGTACATTTAAAAACAGAAACTAAATTTTAAATATTGAAGTTTTAGGCTAAATGTTCAGCGTTATACTTTGGAAATTATAACTTTGGCTGAAATTTAAGTTTGAATTTTGAGATTTTATTATCGAACATTTATTTAATCGTAACTTTTGTTGCGGAATTGGTAAATTTTGAAAATAAAATCATGCTGAAATTTGGGGATGAGCTTTGAGACAAAAATTTCGGGGTAAAATTTTAAACATAATTTTGGGATTTAAACTTTAAAGGACTAAATTTAAGACTGTAATGTTAGAATGCAATTCCGTCTTACGAATAATCGAACAGATTAATTTTGATGGTAAATTTTGTACCTAAATGTTGACAATGAAATTTGACTTAAATTTGATAGTTAATTTTGAGGTTTAATTTGGAGTTCAAATTACGGTCTTGTGTTCTATCGCATACTAGGGCTTACAAATATTGAAAAGAGTGCAAAATTATAAATTTTTATATTGAATTTTGATACTGAAATTTTAGGTTGAATTTGGAAATCATTTACTGAAATTTGAGGGCAAAAATTTAGATTGCTCTTAAGTTAGGGTAGATTTACGGCTCCATTTCAAGTCAAATTTTAAGAGTAAATTGTAAATCTGAATTGGAGTGGAACTTAAAAGTATTTCTGAAATTTTAAAATAATTTGTGTTTCGATGGTAAATTTTGAAGCTGCATTTAAAAGCTGGGGTTGGTTTACATGTTAAAATTTAAAATTGAAATTTGAGCAGTAGTTTGTGGCTTAAATTTGAATCTGAATTAACAGATTGAATTTTGATTTTAAGTTTGATTAAGAATTTTGAGATAGAAATTCTCGACTATATTTGAGGGTGAAGTTTTAACACGAAATTTCAGCTTAACAATTAGGGTTCAAAATTAAGAAATTTTAGGGTGAAATTTAAATGTGAAATTCAAAGTTGAAATTTTCTATTACACTATAGAGAGTGAATTTTGAGGCCACATTTTAATGCTGAATAAGAGTAATTTTTAGTAGAATTTTGTAAGTGTATCTTGAAATCCTAGGCTCAAATTTATTTTCTAGGTTGAGCTGAAATTCGTTGGGGAAGTTTAAGATTTATTCGTAAGGCTACATTTTAATGGTGAATTTTTACAATGAATTTTGAGAATTTATTTTGACAGAAATTTGAAAATGAAATTTATTTGGAAATTAAGAAACAAATTCAAAGCTGAATTTTTAATAAAGAACTAAAGAATATGGCTGGAATTAATGACTGATTTTGTAACTAAATCTTAAAGTTTTACTATCAGGCTGATATTTGATCGACATCTCCGACCAAGAATTTTGAAGTTGAACTGTAAAGCGAAATTTTTAGACTAAATTTTGAAGCTGAACTACACAGGAATTTGATGGTGAATTTTGATGCTTAGTTCTAGGGTTTCAGTTTAACTACGAATCTTCATCTTCTGGAAATAAATACTTGGTTGCATTTAAATTTGAGGCTGAATTAAAAGTATCAATTTTCATGCGAATTGGAAATTTGATCAAGAATTTGTATATTGATTATTGACGCTGAATAAGAGGCCTGCTTTTCTGGCTAAAACAAAATATTCCGATTAACATTTAATAAAAATTAGAGAGAAATTATTTTTGAAAGATCATTTTGGAGGTCCATTTTACAGCCTTCAACAATAAAGCTGAAATTTAAACTGAACTGAAGTTAAGAGGAAATTTTGAGTCTTAATTTTGAAATTTAAATGTGGACTATGCGAGCTTGAGAGCTAAATATGGTATTTAATTTAAGCTTACAAAGTCGAGAATTTTGATGGTAAATTTTGAAGGCAATTTTTGAGTATAGAATTTGTGGCTAAACTTTGTCGCTGAAATTTGAGTTTAGATTATTGGAATGATATTTAATGGAGAATTTGTATGCTGAATTAGCTGAATTTTTAGGCTCAAATTTGAAGCTGATCATTGGGAGTAAATTTAAACGGGATAGTTGAAGCTTAATTTTCGGATTAAAATTAAAATTTTAAATTTAAAAATATAAGGCTCAATTTAGAAGTGAAATTTTGATTTTAAATTTTGTAACTAAATTTTGAGGCTTAATTGTGAGATTAAAATTTGATGGATTAAAATTTGGTGGATTAAAATTTGAATTTTGAAATAAAATTAATAATGCTAAATGTATATCAACAATTCTTAGCTATAACTTGAGGCTAAAATTGTATACTAAACTTAAATTTGACGATCAATTTTGAGGCTCAACTTAATGGTTAAATCCTAATTGTAAATTCTGCTAGTGAATTTTCACCATGAAATAAGATCGCAAATTTCGATTCTAATTTTTCGCATTGAATTTAATGATAAGATTTATCTGAAATTTATTGCTGAATTTAACTAAGATGTTTTAGATCAACTTCGGGTAAAAATTAAGAAATTTTAATCTAAAATTTTAGGTTAAATCTATCTACTGAATTTTGAGATTATACTTTTAGAGTGAGTATTGGCCCCGAATTTAAAGAATGATATTTGGGAGGCATAATTTTGAAATTGTTGCTAAAATTTGACGCTGCTATTTGCAACTGAATTTAAATTAGAAGGGAAATATTGAGGCTGAATTTTAAAACTGAATTTCTAATTTTCAAATTATTCTGAAATTTTAACCTGAACTTTGAAACTGAATTTTGATACTGAATTTTTATTTAACTTTGTTATTAATATTGGAAGGTGAATTTTTAAATTCATGGCTGAAATTCTTGACTGAACTGAAATTTGAAAAGGAATTTTGAGGCTTAATATTTAGTCAAATATTTTTTGGTGGATTTTCGGATGAAATTTGATGCTGAACTTTGAGACTCAAATTTGGTGATGGATTTTGAACTCGTTTTTCGGGTAAAGGAGGCAGCATTTGTAGGTCAAACTTTGAAGCTAATTTTGATCCTAAATTTTAGTGGCAAATTTTAAAAATGTGTTTTAAATCTGAATTATGGCTGAGGCTTAATTTTAATATTGAAATTTGAACGTGAATTTAAATGCTGAAGAACGAAGCTGTCTTTCAGGTAGGATTTTATGGCTGAGTTTTTGGGCTGAAGTTTTTTATTGAATTGAAAATAGTAGACGAAATTTTGAGAGTGAACTTTGATGGTAAATTTTAGGGCTGAATTTTTAAAATAAAATGGAAATTGAAAGCTCAAACTTTAGGTTGAAATTTGGAACCTGAAATTTATGGCTTAAATTTATGGTTGCATTGTGAAACTTAACTTTTAAGCTGGATTTTAAAACTGAATTAACAACGTATATTTTGACGGTGTAGTTGGGTGGTAATTGATTTTTGCGATATAAATGTAAAATTGGTATTTATGGCTTTAAAATTTAATCGTGGATTTTGAATGAATGCTGAATGGCTAAAATATTGTTTTAAAGTGAATGTTACTTTAAGGCTGAAATTTTGAGTTTAGAGTTCAAGGCTAAATTTTAACACTAAAACTCGAGAGTAGCTAGAGTCCAACTTGAAAAAGGGGTTCTAAAAATTAATTTTATGGATGTGCTGAATTTTAGTTGTGTTTTTCCTAATAAATCCACCATAATAGAATCACGTTAAGTCTTCGGCCTTAATTGGGTTTCGTTAGTATGATTTGGTAGGGGGAATTTTTTAATCATCCAAAAAAAATCACATCATTTATTTGGTGTTGACACAATAACATCCATATCACTGTCATCGTTACAAAAAACTCAACATTAATATTATCCGTTGGCTACCGCGGTACATTAAAAGCAGCACAACAAAAAAAGCCGGAAGAAAAATCGAATAAACAAATCAAAATAAATTATGAGATCATACACAGTGATACGAATGGTGTGCGATATTTTTCATTAATTTAACCTTTAAAATGAATGCGATAAGCTAACCTCATCTTTCATTTTGTATTGTGATATACACTTTTGCTGCCTGTTCTCGTACATATGTACATCCATAAATATTCGCATAAATGTGTATATACATATATAGAGAAATTTTTCATTTTAACTTTTAAATAACAAAAAATTATCCTGTTTTTCATAATTTTGTTGTAATTTAAGAATGAATATATTTTATATGTAAACGTACGTATGGATATACATAAACAACAACAAAAATACTACCATGGCTTTTGAAAGAAAATTCATGGGAAAATGAGCACAAAACGGGACGAAAAAATATTAATTAGCTTTTGCACCTTTTTTTCTGGTTCCTTCTACTTCTTCTTATTTTATCATTTTGAATCTCATTTATTTCTCTACGGGGTTTATGTTATAGTACGTGTATGTATGCAGAGTTCTAATAAATACTTGTGTAATGGTGTTGTGTGTGCTACTGTGCTTTCTGGTTTCAATGGCACCATAAAAAATAATAGTAATAATAAAATTAAATTGTCTTATTTATTTATATTGTATCATCGTCAACGGTAGAGAAGAGAATATGTAGTTTATTCATGTTTGTATAATTTTTCATTTTCATATCATATTTCGTAAATATAATATATCCCCATGTATCCCATAGTTGTTAGAATATATTAACGTGAAATAGACGAGCACAATATACAGCATAAAAAATTGAGAGATAACACTGAGTTTGTTATATCATACGGTTATATGTAGTTTGTGTGCTCCCATATATATATAATGAAACGTCCTTTTGCCATATTTTCAATTTTTCATAAACTACATAATACATGTATGTTATGTTTAGCTGGCACAAAAATATATTGCTTTAATGCCGTATAAAATTATAGAGTTGTAAACAATGGAGCTTGGCATTGTATACATTGGATTGTTAGGATCTTTTAAATTATTTGTTTCGTTTAATAAACTTAAATGGATTTTTATTCTACATAGAACAAAATTCGGTCTCTAGCCAGATACATGGGACTTACTAAAGGCAAGCGGAGAGTTTCAATTTTCCGGAACAATATTTAATTTCTCAAAGGGAGAAGGCCAGCATTATGTAAATCAATTGATCTTTAATTTTTGTGGAATATCTTTTACCAACTTCATACCTTCAATGATTATTAAGTCCTGATTTGGGTTTCATTTGAAACCAGCATTGATTACATACAGAATGGAATTTTCGCAAATCACTATAACTCAGATTCTGTATGGCAAAAAAAAAGTTCTAGATCCAAACCTGCGTACTGAGAAGTCATTTCAAGTAATAAAGTCCGTTGATTTGAGATATATCTGCGTATATGGTGAAGATTGGTGAATATGGATTTGAGATAAACTCAATCGCGCGAAAATTTGAAAGATCCGCCTTCTTGGGCACTGGATGATCATTATATTATTGATACATCAAAGAAAAGAGGCCAATCATCATATAGTAAGGCCGTATATAAAGAGAAATGTCTACCTAAAATTGTTTCTGCCCACTTCATATTAATGGAGATTATCAATCTGATTTTCGTTCAAATATATGTATGAGCGACAGATCAAACGAAGAGAATTGCTAAGATGAGGATATCCTTGAGCACAGTCTATTCCTAGGCGTATGACTTCATAAGGAGGAGTACGTTATGGTCCTAGCTATTCAAACCGTCAAAGTTGGTTTCAATGTGCCAGCTTTTAATAGGTGGCTCAATATTTAAGGTGCTGATAATAAGCAAAATTTCGGATGTCCTCAAGGTAACATCTAGAGTACGGCAAGGAGATCTAATAGCTTAAACTGTTTTCAATTTATCAGTAGAGTATGTCATTCATAAGCATAAGATATTCTTAAAAATCCTAGCAAAATAGCTTTGATATTTATTAGGAATATGTGAGAATAACAGTATGAAATTGAGAATTCTACAGTATTAATTTTATTTCATACTATACCGAAAACCAATGTTTACGTGATTGATTTCAGTCCGGGAAATGAATCATTACGTCAGAGAACAAAAGTGTCCGGAAAACGAGCTATTACAGTAGAGTAGACTGTAAAACCAAAAAAAAAAAATAAAATAACTAGAGTAACTTGATAATTTGAAAATCATTTGGATTGATTTTTTCTAAATTTCAAACTGATGTTTTAACTTTAAAATTTAATTTTAAATGAAAAAATCGAATTAATGTCCCATATAGTATGAAATATAACGTTATACGTTACACGTACGTTAAATGATCGTTACAGTACTCGTTCAAAATTCTGGACTCGGCTCCTTCGTCGCCTCGTCCATAAACGTCGAACTCGTACTGTAACAACTCATTTACCGCCCTTGTGACGTAAATAACTGTTACATAAGGCAATGCTAGATCGCCAATCAACTTTTGAAAGAAATTAACCACTTCAGTGTTAATGTTGTGAGTTGTAAGTCATAGCTGGCGTTCAAGGACTGATTGACGTGGTATGTTTGCCTAGGTCTTTAAACCATTCTGAAATTCTTATAAAATAAATTACTAGCTAAACCCGATTAGCAAATATTTCGACAGCCCCACCGGCCGAATTTGCTCAATAAATATAATCATATAAATTGAGTCCTTAAAATGTAGCGATACGAGTACTTAGATTACATTGATTTAAGCAGTCACATCACTCTTTTCTTTCAACTATTGTTCAGAATGTAGTAAACTCAGATTAAGTATCAAAGGAACTGAAATAGCTGCTCCTCACAATTTTTTACACTTGATATGGTAAATGTTGATAGTGAAGTCTGTAATAAAATCAAGGTACTATGGTCTAAGGCTTCAAGTCAGCGTAAAAAGAAAAATTTCGAATTTATTGAAATGATGAATTTGTGTGTTTGCTAAATAAATAAGCAAGAAGTACTCCATATATAAAAGCTTCAACATTGTCTTTCTGTGCCATCTTTTGAAATAATTTTTCGACTTAAGAAGTCGAGCCGATTCTAAATGTAGAAGAACTCAAATAGTGATTGAGGATGTTATTCGGTGGCATCTAAAATTCCGTTAAGCAATCACTGGAATACTTAGGCTTAGTTACGAAACCGTATATGTTTTTTAAACTCGAAAACCTCCCTGGACGAACTCGTAGGGAATTTGTGTGACATTTTCGATTCATCAGTTGATATTTTACGGGCTTATTTTAAGTTATGACAGGTCAAGATAAAATACAAAAAGTGCTGTGAAGTGTAGTTGAAACAAATCTTATTAACCGGCACGAACTTCAACTTTGCAAAAAGGCATTCTGTCTGTGAAAATAAAGTGATTGCTATTGGGCTTATTATAGTATACAAGCGGCACTGACCTTTGGAAAAATATTATACCTGAACAGTTGATAACCATGAAAATGAGACAACAATTATTTAAGTTCATAAACTAGCGAGAATAGCATCAAAAGGGGATCCCTCGATCTAAGTCATATTTTGGATGTGTAAATCACTCTAATACAGTCAATGTTGGCGGCAAACCGCCGAATATACGAAAATGAAGATGATTCAATAAAATCAGTTATCGATTAACGTGTCTAGAGCTTATTTTGAAAAACACCAGTAAGCAGTAAAATCGAAGTTGTAGTTAAACTAAATAAGTAAAACCGCAAAAATACCATTAATTGTAACCGGAACTAACAGTGCGAGTATTGTGAGCTTAAATTATTTCAACGGCCGTTGACGTTGGAAGATGTATTAATAACGGGTCACTCAGATGACAAACTCCTGATTGAAATCCTCAGCGTAATATAAATAAACGGCCACTTTTAAAAGAGGACGTCGAACAAGTCGAGTGATTTTTATGCGGTCGAAGAATTGAAGAATTTTCATGTCTACTACTCACACGATTATAGATATAATCATGGGATTGGGCCAATAATTTCACAAAAACCCAAAGCTACTGGTGGACCGGTAAACACCTTATTGCTTTTGCATTGTAAACCATAAATACTCATTAAAACCGTTAAAGCCAAAATATAACTCCAAATCCTTTTCATATTATTGTATCTAATGGAATTCAATTCCACAACTCGCCAAAATTTCACCTAGGACTTCACCAGGGCTAACGCATTAAAACGGATACCAATGGGTTCAGACAAAAAATTCGACAGGTCGTAATCACATTTGTATAGCAAGCATAGCCACATATTGTATATGTAAATGCTAAAGTACATCATATGTCCTGTTGCAGCCTTAATCAGTTAAAACATAACGCACATCCTCTAAAAAACTGTCATAACACAAAAAACACAGTTTTGAGAAAAATGCATTTTAATATTTTTTTTACATTACTATTGCTACTGTGACACTGAGATTATTCATTATTAGCTTTAAACCTTATTAACTACTTGAGGTCCCATAATACGACTTTTTTTTACATTTAGTGTGAATAAATAGTACATTGTGTCATTAGGATTAAAAGTGATACTTTGTTTGACGAGCAATTATATTTGCATGCGAGGCGAAGCGCAGCGTAGCCGAGCAAAAACAAAGATTGCGAGTCAAACAAAGTCACTTTTAATCCGAATAACACATACTATTTTTTCTCCAACGAAGAGTTCATGTCGTGTAGGTTGTTTATTACTAATTATACGAGTAAGTACAAATTATGTAATTAATATTTCAAAATTGAAAGTAATTTTGTTGAATGGGATATGACTCTATTTCAGATTATAAAATAAAAGAATTTTAAATGCTGATCGTATAGAAAACTGTAGTATAATATTATACGACAGTTTTTCACTCTTTTAACTACATTTATTGCAAAAAAATTACCTAAAACAGAATCGTAAAACAATTTATGACGTTTTTTAAGACCACTAACGTATGTACACTTGACGCAAGCACTGGTACGACTATTTTGTAGATTGGGGTGCGTATATTTTTGCTCCGTAAAAAACTGACACTTGAGGCATCTAGCGAGTTTTTTTAATGTTACAATTATGGCGGTTTTATTGAAATATGGAGCATTAAAAAGTGAACTTTATGGTGTATTTATCTAAAAACTTACTTTTTCTATATTATGACAGTTTTTTAGAGGATGTGCGATAAGTTCAAATACTGCGATCCTATTACATGGCGGAAATTACGGTAACATAACTTAACATAACTCAAAATGTGATATTTGAACGTGAACAGGATTAATCACGTTCAAAATAAAGATAAAGGTACTGCTCAGTTAATCATTTAGCAGGTAATTTCACACCAAATGCATGGTTTTGAAAATAGTTATAAAAATCATTTAAAATGTTTAATTTATTGAGCTTGAAATTGGAGTCGAAAGTATTTGATTTTGTACTATAATGCAATTTAATCAAGGTTTTTTAACTTTTACTTATAATATTTCCTAAGACATTTTCCGACACTTTTTTAGAACTGAACTTTGCTGCTTTTTCAGTGCTTTTTATTTTGTTTATGCAACAATGCATGTCCTCTAAATTTCTTTGGATCATGGGTCCATCGAATACTCCCTCTTTTGTTTGCATCTGATAAATTCGGAAACTGCTCTCGCAAGTATTTATAGTACTCGCTTTCGTACCCATGCTTTAACGAACTGCTTCATAAGTCCGTATTTTATGTATATTAGAGGAACAAGAATTTTTCTCGGGTTGACCAACGACTTATGTATGATATTTTGAGAGGTTATAGGTTAAAAGAAATTCTATCTGGCAACTTTTTTCTCTTATAATAATTTTCCTTAACCCTTCTATACCACAAACAGAGAAAGCATTGATACTTAATGCATCCAGATTATTGCCCGATTTTGAAATTTCCACAAGTCATCGAACTGCGGCCCGCTTTTTTACCCTGATCAGACGCCGATACTAAAGTTCCGAATCCCTGCACCTTAAAAATTTGCTTAAATATGTTTGGCATGACGGCATTGAATTCACTTGCGCCAATTAATAGGGTTTTTTGCGATTTTCTCGACATTTGTTAGTGTTCTATTTATTTTGAAAATTTTGTCAAAAACACTCATTTGGTTTAAACTTTTCGAATTAAGAAACTGTTAAAATTGGCAAAACCAAGGTGCATTTAATAAGATCAAAATGGTTAAATTTAAACGATTAGTCTAAAATGTTCGGTTATTCAATCTGATATTAAACAATTTTTACCTAGTGTATTATTGCTAAATTATTCACTAAGCTTTGTAAAAAAAAACAAATTACGACGAAAGAATCTGAATCCGCATGCAATTTGTCAGCAGTTTCATTGCCAGCCGCTTTTAAGTAATCTGTAGTTGATCCATATTTTAATGTCACCTGATAATTTTGATAAGGAATTTTTTGGTGATTTCTAGAAATTTTTAAGCTTACTCAAGCTTTCATTGGCGTTGAGCGTTTTGTATTAAGACGTTATTTGTGAATCTTTAGATTTTTCGAGCTTATTCGAGTTTAATTTGGATCGAAAAATAAAACCGCTCACTTTAACATTGTATTATGTAAGATTCTCGAATTTTTAGATTTTGGGAATAACTGAGTTTGAAAATGTTAAGTTGCTTAGCATCTAATTTATTTAACATTATAAACATTTTTCAATATTTTCGAGATTATTTAAGGATTTCCAGTTATTTTTTCCGAGAAAGTGTTTTTTTTCTTTTGAATTGTTTAGCATTGAGATTTTTCAAAATTATTGTAGGATTCTATATTTATTCTGAGTTAGTGACACTTCGAGACTTTCGATATTTTTTGGGATTTAAGAGAGTTGATATGTGTATTATTCGAAATTTTGTAGACTTTGGTATTTTTCGAAAGTTTTGATGTTATTCGAGAATTAAATATTTATTCAAGTTATAGGGCAATGTGATTGCTGATTTTTTGACCTTATTTTAGTTTACTTTAGTTTAACTAAGTTCGCTCTATCTTTGAGGAAAGATCAGCTATGATTTTAGAAAATAACTATTTTTTTTTTTTTTTTTTTTTTTTTTTTTTATAATTTTTTTAATTGGGTGCAGAGCGGACTTATTAACGGTCCTAGCTCCTTGTAACTGTCAGAGCTTCCGCACCCAATGCGCGATCCTGCAAGTAAAGATTAATAGCTACCTTAAATTTATTCATTTTATATTCCTTCGGAAATTTGAAATGTATTAGCGAATTCCACTTTTTTGATGTTCGGTATATAAATTCGCGCTTGATTTCTTCAGTTCGAGGTTTCGGGAGCTTCACCGTAAACCTATGTGCATTGGTTGTTCCTCTTGTTACTCTTGTTGTTGTAACGAATGGTGGTATTTTCTCCGATAGTTCTGCAGAACATTTACCATGTAAGCATCTGTAGAATACGCAGAGTTCTGCAACATCTCTGCGATGCTGTAAGCTGTCTAGTTCTTGAGTAAGTCTGGGATTCCGTATTATTCTGATAGCACGGCGTTGAACCCTGTCCAATAAGTGGAGGGTGGTACCAGACGCACCTCCCCAAACTTGACAGCAATATTACTCTCAAGTTTGCTGGATTTGTACCTGTACTTTTGTACTGCATGTATGGAATATCCCTAGCAATATTACGAAACGAATGGTCTGAACAATTTAAAAAAAAATATCCATTGCATTTCTGTTTCTATGTTTTGCCTAATTTTGAGAAAAATAGTTAATTTAGTTTTTAAAGAATTTTGAGAATTGTAAAAATATTTAAAATTTAGCAAAATTTTTCTCTAACATCGAATTTCTATATCTTACTCTTGTAACTATAAAATCATTTTTTTAAATTTCACAAGGTGAATTTTTCCACAGTTTTATAGTTAACAAATTCCGTATTGATTAAACTACAAATTTAGTGTACAAACTTTTAAAATTTTTAAATGTTTTTACGTATTGCCTACTCCAGTTCAACCTTAAACCATTGGCACACAGTGGCTTAGAATACAGTGAAATTTTCTAGAAAATCACAGTATGTCAACCCCAATACTTGCTAATCGCGTTTAATTTCATAGAGTACCTGATCCAGTTTAGCTGAATCGGATTTTATAAATCCGTAAGTTAAGTTAGTTGTTGTAGGAAAGTAAAATTTTGCGTATTTAAACGTTTCATTGTTTGTAAAAATATGGAATCCGTTCGGCTTGCCTAGTTTCCCAAAATAGTTGGTAAATTCCTTAGAAAATTAAGAATTATCTCGAATTAATTATTCTGCATTTGAAAGCCTATTTAGAAGATGACAAAATAAACCAAGGGAACTAAATATAAATGTATATCCGGAAAGGCTAGCCGGAAAGGCTCTAATAAGTTCCCAAGGATTATCTAAGATTTTCATCCAACTTCAATTTTCATTTCCAATGAGGACTTGGTCTCCTGAAACTAGCACAATAATTGCCACATTAGCGAATAGCAACAAGGCTATAATAAAGACTGAAATAGCTAGAATAAATTAACTAAGAACAAAAAAAAAAAAGTGTATAATTAACTTTTCCATAACCGGCCTGTGATAGAGAATTAAATTAGTTGCATGTCAAGAAAAGATTTCTTAATTTTGATTACTAACATAAATGTTAATGAAAGTCTTTTTTTCAGTTATACTTGGTTTTTTCTTTCATTCTACATCAAAAACCTTGAAAAGTGAAACATTAACATCCGACCAACTCACAAAACTTTCTCTTGTAGGAACAAGGAAATTTAAAACTTATTAAGAAAATTTGGTAACCATTTAATTGAAAATCTTATATTTCTTGAGATATTTGGAAAATAAATTTTCTGGTTCAGTGAGGAGCCACTAACCGATTTTCATTTAAATTTGCACTTAAAACTCTTTAATATGTAATTTTAGTACGATAGATTAAACCATCCGGGCTGCACTACGATAAAAATTTTATGCTGAATGCGCAAAAAGTGGATTTCAAAACAATTTCATGTATTGTACATTTAAGGATTTTATGGATTTTCATAACATTTTAAAACTTGATGAAGTTTATTGAGGTTTTTAAAACAATTTTTCAGAATTTCAGAAAACTCCAGTACTTTATAAAACTAGAAAAATTTATCAATTCAGAAATCCCTTATACGAGATTTTAATGATACTTTTAAGGATTTCTTGATAAAATTGCGGAATTTGGTGAAATTTCAGAAATTTATCAAAGATTACATCATTTTAAAAACTACAGAATTTGTTCATCTATATAGCGGCAGAATTGGTGTAGATGAACTGCAGTATTTGATGAAACTTCAGACATTTGGCAATTGTATTGAATTGCATAAATGTACGATTTCAGAATTTTTATGAAATTGCAAAATTTGATGTAAATTTCAGAATTAGGTGAAGTTTTGATAAACTGGAAATTTTTAGAAATTCGTGCTCAGTTTTGTGAAATACATATTGAATGAAATCTCCAAATTTTAGAGAATTTCAGTATGAACAACTTGCTTGTGGAGAAGTTTCAGAATTCTAAACGGTTAAGAATGGCAGTAATTGACTAAACTTCAGAATTGTTCAATATTTCAGAATTTTACACAGTTTCAGAATGTTATTAAACACAGCAATTTACATGATTTAATAATTTCAAAATTTTAGAAAACTGAAATATTACAATATTGCAAAATTCTAAAATTTCTTGAAGTTTCTTAATTTTGAAACGCACATTGAATGCAATCGCAGAATTACATAAAATTAAAATATTCTTACATTCTGATTGTGAAGAAATTTCAGAATTCATCAACATTTGATAAAATTTCTTAATAATAATATAAAAATTAGGAATTTGATAAAGTTTCAGAATTTTATTAAGCTGCGGTCTTATGATCAAGTTCAGAATTTTATAAGACTGCTGAATTCGCCAATTTCAATAAAATTTCATAATTTTACCAAACAAAATTTCAATTTCAATATATTGTAAATTTAGGAATTTTATAAACCGTCAACAATTCACAGAATTACAAAACTTCAGAGCTACAAAATTTCAAAATTTGATAAAGCTTCTTGATTTTGTAAAAACATATATTTAAATGAATTCCCAAAATTTTATAGATTTGCAATATCCCATCCTGCATGTAAAAGAGTTTCAGAATTTTGTAAAGCTGCAGATTTAGTAGAACTGAAAAAGTTGATGATAATTATAAATTTTAAATTAGGCGAAATTCTGAAATATTGAAAATTTTAGAATTTGAAAAAGTTTCTTAGTTTTATGAAATGCATATTGAATCATGTCTCCAATTTTTCTCGAGAGGGGTTTCATGAATCTATAGTTAAGTTTGTCTAGAATTCTAGATTTAAATAGCGTTGTGATGATTGACATCGTCATTATTCGAAATAACCATCATTTTCATATTTTCGAGATTATTCGAGGTTTATTTTGAAAATTTATTTGAGATTTTCCGAAATCCTACAAATAATTTTAGAGTAATCCATATTGATAATTTGAATACTCTTGAATGACATTTGTTTGCTCTATGCAACTAGTATTTATTTTAATTATTCAATATAATAATTGGTATTCAAAATGTGTTGTATCTAGTATAAAGTCACTTAGTTTTGGATAATTTTAGGATAACCTGAGACACGTATTTACAAATTGCTTTGAGATTTTAATTTTCTTTGATTTAGTTTAGGACAGGATTTAGTGGATGTGGTTTTATTTATTCAGGAACATTTTAACAAATATGATGCAGTTTTTCGCAGGTTACAGCAAAATTGGTTTGACTTATTCTAGATATTTAATCTGATATGGTACCGACGTCACTTTAAGTATAAATTATGGCATAGAAATTGATGCTCTTTAAAACGTTCTATCTTGTAAACCATACTTCGTATATCTTTAGATATCTTAAAAATAGTTAAGGTATGTTTCAGGAACTTGTTCAGGAAGGAAACACGAGATTGATAAAAATTACATTAGAATAGATCAAAAACTGGATTATGTAATAATTGTCACAAGGGTGAACTGACCAATTATTTGAATTATAGTTTTAGAATATCCGGTTGAAGCAGATTTAAATTTTAAATTTTAGGCTGACGACAGATTGAATAATTGTAGTTTTAAGAATAATAATTAATAGATTTAAATTTATGTTCGATGAGGCCTGGCCTTCTCATATTGGATAAGTTGTCTAATACTTGTTCATACATTTGGAGCAATTAATTAAAAATTCGGGTACTCATGTTTTCCGCATAGTTTTGTTTTTGAAATATTCCATATCCGGATAATCATCGATATCGAATAATTGGAAACCATATCAGAAATATTTTTGATAAACAGTTTATGTTAATCCATATGTTATGATTGCCGTTGGAAATCAACATCATTGATACATTTTGTGGACTGTATCACAACAAATGGATTTTATAAAATTTCTTTTTTTGGTACCCAATATTCCTGAGAACCAGTAATAAATGCTAGATGCTTAATACACATAGCAGTAGACCGGCCCAGGACCTCCTGGTTGCTACCGCTAATAAAAGGCAATTAGATGTGGTATTGGTGTGAGGGAACCAAACCGACGGATACTACAAGGGGAAAATTGGAAGCTAGACCTGGAAGGTGATGACTTGCTAACGGTACGGTCAAAGGGCATGGTAACTACTAAATCCAGTGCTGGGGAAGGAGTTGCTTGGGTGGAGCTACATGACATTGTCCTCATGAGCTGGTAATTTTCTCCCAATAGATCAGTAGAGAATTTTGCTCTAAGGCTTGATGAACTCAGTTTGATAATTCGGAACCAGACCAAGGATGTAGCCATCGCTGGCGACTTTAATTTTAAGTCCCCAGAGTGGGAAGGAGAAATACTGGACAACAGAGGACAGCTTCTGCCAGACTGGGCTACTTACTGTAATCTTACCAGTCTCAACATAGGGCATACTCCTATATTTGAAAGAGGCGGCTATGGCGCAGTTCTCGATTGTGAATCGTCTTCGGAGCTGGAAAGTATTGGATGAAGAAAGCCTCAGAGATCATCGCTATATTATGTTTGAGGTTAACACAGATGTGCCAACTAGGCAAACGGGACAGAACACTGCTTTCAGCAGAAACTGGAGTATCGGGGAATAAGGGGAGAAACGCCTACGTAGTACGATAAAACGTTGCCTTAGCTCCCCTAATATTGCTACCACAGCAGCTAGTTACAGCTGTTAAAGGTGCATGCGAGGAGGCATTGCAACCTAGAGGCCGGAAGAGGAGAATATCTGTGTACTGGTGGACCCCAGAAATTGCGATAATACGCAGAAGCTTAAATCAAGTCAGGAGAAGGATACAGGTGGATCCATCCTTCCAGCAGGAGCTGAAACCTGTTAGAAACAAGCTGAGGAAATCTGAAATCAAAAAAGAAATGCTGGAAAACTCTCTGCAGTACTGTTGGATTAAACCCATGGATAGACGCCTATAAAATAGTAATAAAGATGTTTGGCCGAACTGCACCCACTCTGTCAGGGGAAGTCATGAGTAATATTGTTGGTTCGCTTTTACCGAAGCATGAACGACTGATCCAAGAGAATATTCATGCTCGAGAATGTCCGCCCTATATGGCGGAGGAACTGGAGACAGCCCTACGCAGAATAAAGGCAAAGAAGGGCGGATGACCAGATGGAAACCCACCAGAGGCTGTCAGAATTGTATCAGAAATACAGTTAAGCAAGGTATTGAGTGTGACGAATGGGACAATTAAAACTGGGGAATTCCCCAACATCTGGAAGACGGTCCGACTGGTTCTATTTAAAAAAGCAGGGAAACTAGACGGTGTGCCCACATCATATAGACGACTGTGCCTGTTGTTTTAAATACCTACTTCTATGCAGATTGGTTGGCGAGATTGAAAGAGCAGGTGGACTAGCCGTTAATCAGTTTGGATTTCGAGCAGTGCACTCTACGATAGATGTTATAGCAGAGGTCATAAGGATCGTAAACTCGAACGAAAAATATTCCGGTTGTAATCACGCTGGATATACGGAATGCGATTACTAGTGCATCCTGTGAATTCATCCGGGCAAATCTAAACGACCTGCGGGCCAGTTCATACTTAGGAAGATGGTACAAAGCTATCTGAGTGAGCGGCGAATCATCATAGATGTTGTAGGCACATCAAGCCGATGAGGATCACTACCAGTGTACCTCAGGGTTCGGTCTTGGGACCGACGCTATGGAATATTTTGTTTGATGGAGTAAGACGATCTGGCTTTGGTCGTCTCTGCAAGGCACGAACAACAGCTAGTGGAGCGTGTAGTAGCATCAGTCGAAGTGACCTCCAGATAGCTTCATAACCATCGGATGCAGTTGGCTCCGGAAAGGACTGAAGTGGTGGTAATGGCAGGTAGAAGATACCTTCACTTATTGACTTTCAATGTCGAGGGAATTATAATTAAACTCACGACTCGAATTAAGTACCTGGTTGTATGACTGGATTAACAACGCTGCTTACAAGAGCACATAAGGCTAGGAAAACGACTAGGAAAACAAAAGGCCTTGTCCGACTGATGACCAACGCAGGGGGACCAAGGGCAGGAAAGATGAAGCTTTAGACGTTGCCAGTGCTCGTGAACAACTGAAGCGCGTACAACGTACCATCGCCCTACGGGTATGCAGTGCTTATAGGATGGTATCCAAGGAAGCTGTTCTCTTATTAGCCAACATGCCACCTGTTACCTTGATAGCGAAACATAGAGTAAATGTGTTGGGAGGGACTACAAAGGAAGAGGCTAAGGAGGAGCTGATACAGCAATGGCAGGCAAGATGGGAGAATATATACGCCGGGGCTTGGACGAGGCAGCTCATTCCTAGCATCAAGGAGTAGGTGGAGCGAAAACATGGAGATACCAATTTTCATCTGACACAGTTTTTATCGGGTCACGACTTTTTCAACATCTACTTCTGTAAGATGTACATTATGGAGACATCTAATAATAATTATTGCGGAGAAGAGGACACAGCAGAGCACACAATAATATACTGTATAAAATGGGAACGGGAGCGGCAAGCCGATGCGCTGATCGGGTAAGACAACTAACGGCAAGAAACATAATTCCAAAGATGTTAACTGAAGAACAGGCCTGGAATAACATTTGTCAGATGATAATGGTAATACTAACTCAGAAGACTAGGGACCCCATGTCGAACTGAGTAGAATAAATTGACAATGGGCATCCAGCGGCTGATGTAATGCAGAAATTGCGATCCCAGTCGTTGCGAGGAGAGAGTGAGGGGTTTTTAGTCGGTAAGAGTCCGGCACAGCGCCCATGAGTGTTTTACCCTCCCATAAAAAAAAGGTAATAAATGTGTGTATCAACTAAAACTAAAAATACCCATTTGAGCCTATATACCATAAACATTTGTCACCGATGCAAATTATTTCACACCAAGCTTAGCTACACAAATTAACGAAAAGTGTACGTGTATTGAAAAGATGTAGGTCTACATAAAAAAGTATAATTAACCAATAGAACCAGATATGTTTTATTAAGTGGACAGGTTAAAATTTCCGTAACAATTTTTGTCATTAACATACAATTGTCGAGCATGTTCCATGAATTTTTAAAAATTGTGGAAAGCTAAGAATGTTGAAATTGCTGAGATACTGTGACCACAATCACAGAGTTGTTACCAGATACGAGTTTATGTTTCAATACCGTAGACGGGCCAATATTTTTTTATAACGCAAAAAATGAGATATAGCTTTATATATCTTTAGACATATTAGCCCAATAAAAATATCTTCGAAGCCATTCTAGAGTCTTGGCTATGCCAACATGGGCTGACAATGGGAGAGTGTGCTTGTTCCATCAGTTGATCTTTTAAGTACTGAGGTATAACCAACTTTCACTCCGAAATCAGTGTCGCACATTTCAGTACCAAAGAATGGACAAATAAGTAGTTGATTGTCTTCTAGGCGTAAATTAGTATTGACATTATCAAACTTTTGGAAATTCAGAATTTGATTATCATAACCTTCATCATTCATTGAATGATGAAGAGCGAGAGTGTAAGCGACCACATTTTGAGCTCCTTTCCTATGCTGTATTTCAAAATCGAAAGTTGTAATTTCAAGCTCCAGAGAGCCAATCATCCAGAAAGGTCCTACTGAAACATTAGCCACTGGAAGCTTGCATGATCGGTGATGACTCCAAAATCGAATCCTACGATATAGGCCCGGCATTCCTCGATACTTAGTACAACCGCGTTACTTTATTTAATTTTCTTGACATGAAAGATATAGGAAATTCTTCATCATCTAGACCTCTTTGAAACAATAGCCTCATATTCCGGTAGTGCTGGCATTGCATTGAAAGTAAAATGTTTTGCTGAAATCAGGATTATGAAAGCCGATCTCAATGTTTCAAAAGAGCATTGAGCTTCAGCATTCCACACACATTTTTTTCCTTTTTTCAACAAATCTATACTATGAACCTGCGACGCCCTCCAGTTATACCTAAAAATCTACGAATTTGCTTACGGGTATAAGGAATAGGATAATCTACAACAGCTGAGATCTTTTCGGAGTGGACCTGTAAGCAACCATCACCAACAACATAGCCTAGATATTTAATTTGTTTCAACATAAACATGGTGAGGTTAGCATTATATAGCAATTTAGCAACTTCTTGTAGCAAAGAAACCTGTTCCTCTATACTAGCATGCGTAATCAGGAGGTCGTCTAAATCAGTGTTTCTCAACGGGGGCCATACGGCCCCTTAGGGAGGCGTACCATATACCTGAGGAGCCATATGCTAAATTTATAAATTTAGGGGGCCTTGGAATGCTTAAAGAGGCCAAGAAAGTTTTATTAATAAAATAGACATATTATTAATATAAATATGAAATTAAGACGTAAAACGATACATTTTTTAACAACATATATAATAATTAAACACAACGATAAAGTTTTAATTCAATCTCTACAATTACATTCAATGAAAAGTCAGTAAGGAGCTTTAACACGATTGTAATTAAATTTTCTATATATACGCGGTCATTTTTCGTTTCATATTAGTACACTGCTCTCATCAGCTCTCAGCAAATATTTTTGCCCGGTCGCTGAAAACAAACACCACAGGTGAGGCAATCTTTCAGGAACTTAAGACCTACTTTAATGAAAAAAATATTCCACTGCAAAATATAATCGCGGGTGCCACCGATGGTGCTGCTGCGATGGTAGGTATGTAAATACCGAGGTTTCGTTACTCATTTACAACAAGAAGTACCTGATGTTTTATGTATAAATTGTGTTGTGCACCGCCAACACTTGGTTGCAAAAAAATTAGGAGGAAGTTTGCATGATTCTCTTGCTATTGTAAGAAAAATCGTCAATTATATTAAATCCAATGCATTGCACACTCGTATGGTTCGACAATTATGCCAAGACAATGAAGAACAATTTGAATGCCTGTTGCCACACACCGAAGTTCGATGACTCTCAAAAGGTACTTGCCTTAACCGTGTTGTTGCTCTCTGGGATAGCATTTAGTTGAAGAAACAGATGCAAGGAAAACAGTAATCTCATATCTTGCAAGGCAGCCATTACTACTTTTATTGGAAAGCTCAAACTATTTTTGAATAATTTTGGAAGACGTAAATTTGTGCAGTTTCCGTTATTAGCTACTCTCAACGATGAAGTGCAGGATGATGATATTTTTGTTTACATTGTACATTTAAAAAATTTAATTGAGGATAAGCAATTACGATTTAAAGATTTATTAAGAGATGTATTAGATATACATATGTAAAGATTATTTAAAGATGTATTAGATATATGTAAAGTTGACTTATTATTACAAGAATTTCTTATTGAGTTACAAAATGATGTTTCGGCTGAACTATTGTTGACGAATAAGTTACAATTTTGGATGAACAGGTAAATTGCTGAAAAATTTCCACTACTTTGGAAGAGTGCAAAATTATTTTATGAATTTCCCACATCGTATCTAGTAGAATCTAGATTTAGTCGAGTTCTACTTTTAATCTCAAAAAGTCGTAACCGTTTTGATATTGTGAAGACAGGGGACCTTAGTTTATGTTTAACAAAATTGAAACCAAATATTAAAAAACTAGCAAATTCTCATCAGTCGCATCTCGCAAGGTTCTGATTAACTTTGTACATTTTATATTAAATAAACGAAATAAAAAATGAACACACACATTTTTAAAATTTTTTTTTAAAAACACTTGTTAAATATTTCGCAAAAATTACAAAAGGTTTAAAAAATCACTCGATCGATTTCGGCTTATTAGGCCATCATCAGGAGTATCTACTAAACTGTAAAAATAAAAATGTAGTTAGATATATATATATAGTTGGAAAAAGCAAAAAGTGAAACCAAAATATACCAATAAAAATATGTGGGAGTGGTAAACAATAAAATTGGTGATAGCAATAAACATTAAAAATTAAAATAGGGGGTGAGTTAAACACAGGTAAAATTGGTGAGAGCAATAAACATTCAAAAATAAAAATTAAAAGGGGGGGTGAGTTAAACACAGGTATATGATTATTGATTAGTCAACGGTCGAATAACAAAATTCCAGATGTTGATTTTTTTTTTTATTTTTTATTTTTTTTTTATTTTTATAACCCGACGAATTAGTAATTTTATGGTATGGAATGAGTATGTGAATAAAACAATGCGGGGTCGGTAATTGGTGAGAAACGGATTTCTCTCTGTTCGTTGAGGATATTTTGGTTAAGAAATATAGCTTTTCGGATTTCGTAAGATTCTAAGTTGTCTAAACGTCTGCTTTTTGGTTGTACATGTAATATTTCTAAATTGTTTAAACTGGATGTGTGATTTTCTAACGTTAAATGATTATAAAGGGATGATTCATGGCTACCAGATAAATGTTCTTTAACTCTAACTTCAAAATTGCGCCCAGTCTGTCCGATATAAGAGGAACTACAATCATTGCAATTGATCTTATAAACGCCAGACTTGGAAAGGCGATCAATTCTTGGTTTGTTGTTAAAAATCATTTTCTTAATTGTATTATTGTTGTAAAAAGCAAAGCTAATATCTGTATATTGTGTCACGATGTTACTAATCCGTTGACTAGTTTTTCCTATATACTCTAAGCGGCGCCAATTTTTCGGCATTGGGCTATCAGGTGGATAAATGTTAGCTAAAGCTTTATGTTTCAGTTTTCTGTTTAATAGCTTTAATATAGTCTTAGCTGCATAACCGTTATTCGCTGCTATTTCTAAAATTATATTAAGCTCTTTGTTATAATTGGATATGGTCAAAGGAATGTTTATTAATCTATCTAAGAATGAGTGGAAAGCTGACATTTTAATATTATGGGGATGGTTTGACGAGTTAGGTATAATGGCGTCTGTATACGTGGGTTTTCTATAAATTTTGAACTCTAATGAAGAATTAATTCTGGTTATTGTTATATCTAGAAAGTTAATAGATTTGTTTTCTTCTTTTTCTACCGTAAAATTAATGGTGGGATATTGAGAATTTAACCAAGTGAGAAAAGAGGTTAATAGCCTATCAGTTCCATTCCATAGACATAGTATGTCATCAACATATCTGTACCAAAAGATCATATGACGGAAATAAGGATTATTGCTTGATACAATCGTTTGTTCGAAGAAATTCATGAAAATTTCTGCTAACAAAGGTGACAGAGGGGAGCCCATCGGTAGACCATCAGTGAATCTGAAATACTTATTATCAAAGCAAAAATAATTTTGTTTAATACAAGTTTCAAATATCAGCTTCAGTTCATTCCGAAGGCTTCCATCTGCAACATCCCTATCTAAGTAAGTATAAACTATTTGAGACAAAATGTTAATTGGAATAGAAGTGAAAAGACTAGCAACGTCAAACGAAACTAATTTTGAGTGTAGTGGAATATCAACATCTTGAATTTTGCTAATCAATTCTACCGAGTTCAATTAAGTGTGTTTCGCCAAGTGCCTACGGCAGAAAGTGTAAGAAGTAAAAAATGAACGTTTGTTTTATAATTCTTTATGCGTATACTACAATATTATTTAATGACGAGGTGGGCCACAGAAGAAACTTATAATTGAAAGTGGGCCTTCGGCAAAATAAGGTTGAGAAACACTGGTCTAAATAGACGAAAATGCAATTCTGTAAGTGAAAGGGAATAATTTTGTGCATAAGACAGCACATTCTCTGAGGAGCATTACATATGCCGAATGGCATTATGCGAAATCGATACAGTGGTCGACCTTGTACTGTAAAAGCGGTATATTGTCTGGAACTTGAATTTGAAGGAATTTGCTCAAAGGAATCTTTTAGATCAATACTTGAAATAAATCTAGTTTGATAAAGTGTTCCCAGTATGTAATGAGGGGCAACAGATACGCGTATTTTACAGTGACCGCGTAAATTTACGCGCATCCAAACAGAGTGTAACTTTGCCATTTGGTTTTTTATTTAGGGGGATAGGAGAGGACCAACTACTGTTGCCTTCATCGATCACGCCCAGGGATAACTCTTTATGTATATTAACCTGGATGGCAGGAGAAACAGCATAATATCTTTCTTAATAGGGGCCGCTGACACGACGTCAATGGAATCAGTGGTGAGGAAACTTTATCCTAACCCAAACAGTTCTGATGATGGAAAAATGGCGATGATTTTCTCCAACTCTTTGAAATGTTTATCTGATATAAATTTTCGACAACAACCGGGCCGAATCCAAATTATTTCCAGAAGTCTATCCCTAAGTACAAATTTTGCTGTAAATATGGTGCGGTATGCAATAGTATATTTCGAGTTTTGTTCAAATATGTAATTTGAATGTTGATATAACCGAGAATCACGCTTTTTTGTCCACTTGCTGTTAACAAATACGAAGGCAACCTGTGAAATTTAATATTAAGGGACTCGAGTTAATCTTCATTTCCTGATCACACAATGCTTATATTAGCGCTGCTATCCAAAAGTCCACGCATACTAAGTCCATTCACAAACACTTGAGTGTAAGGTCTTTTATCGGTTCCATCCTGTGTAACAGTTTCTACACATTTGGATTTAAGCCTGTGTCGATTGTATTAATACTTAGCATTTCTAGAATAAGTAGATAAAGAAGAATGAGACGAAGGAAAATAAGAAGAAATAGCGTTGTTTGAAATTATTTGGGGTTTGTGCTCTGGCTGACGGTGTGCATTTTCAACCCGTACGACTCTAGATAAAGGGTTGGTATTGTTGGATGTGGGTAGCGGTGGTCTTTGGGGAAGAGTTCGTTCAGTCGCAAGATTTACATTGGCAAGTTTACCGAATTAGTAAGATTGCATTTCATCAACAATTTGCTGATGGAACCGGGCAATCTTGAAACACAAGCCCTATATCGTAATAATTCCAGCATAAAGGAATTGAATTTTCTCAAATATTGGAATTGGGTATGGCTGATAAATGAAGGTAATTAGCTTTGGATGGTAATCTAGAATAATCATTAAAAGATACTTTTGAATTCTTAGGAAAATTGTAAGTTTCAATAGTATGATCGATTTCAAGCGGAATAAATGATACGTCACCTGAATTGTGAAACGAAGATACCTAGTTCGTGAATAAATTTCTTGTGTTGAAGGCATTTTTCGGGACAATAATCGTTTCTATTCCAAGTTTGCTCCCAACCCACACACAATTCAATGAACTGGTCAATCGAATTAATTTTTTTCTCGGCCATTTGAAGATTAAACTGGAAACCTAGGCGTATATTCTTTTTGACATACCTAAATAACTCATATTCGGAAATCGTGGTGGGTGACTTCATGGCAATCTTAAGTAATGCACTATAAAAATCATAAAATGTCTTTTTTGGTAGACGTTGCTTACGACTAGACTGTCTTACTCTTTCAATACATCATCTTCTGTTAAGTGCCTTTAAAATCGCCGGATCAACTCAACCCGTAGATGTGCACAAAAAACTGGACCATTTCTTTCGAGAAACAGCCAGTACCATGCGTGAGCATCTCCTCTAAGAAGAACACCAAGTTCTTAGACCAAACAAAATTTTGAAACATTATAATGTATTGCGAATCATTCAACTCTATACAGAAATCGTTCAATATCAGTATTTTTATTGGAAGAATCAAGTTAAATTCCATATATACACACCTCTAGATGATGAATTATGCGCGGTCATAAGCTTGCATTGGAGACTGCGGACGCGGGGTTATATTTTTGTGACTATCTCCGTGACAAAGAATATCTAATAGGATTTTCCGGCTTTTTACGTATGTCTTCTTATTTTCATGAAGAACTTATAATGGATTGCGAAATTTCTCCATATGTTCTGTTATAAGATCTATCAAGTCATCCACCTTGTCGGATTCCTTACTGGGTTCTTGAGTTAGCTTAGATGAAATATTGTTCCCCAAAGAAACGGTGTCTGTGCAATTCTTTGACGACGATGATTAGAGAGAGTTGGGAAATGCAATTTCTTCAACCAATAGGATTTGGGCTTCGAGTGGCGCAGGTTTTTCAGTATGGTATTTTTTTAAGTTGTCATCCATCCGGTCGGTTTCTGAATCCACGTTTCCTTCCGAAGGTCCATCAATGATAATATTAGACTAGGTATTATAAAGTAACGAATCGTCAGCATCATCATCATTATCGGTTTGACATTTGGTTAAACAATCTTTCAATTAATCAACAACTCTCTGTACATCGGGAATAAACTCCTTTACTTAACGAGAGTGTGAAATTCTTTGAACTCTACCCTCTACATGTAATAAGCGAGAATACATTTTACTGTAATAATATTTATTCTTTACTATATCAAGTTCTTGTATCCTGTTTTTGATACTTTGTAGTTTGGCTTTACACTTATAAATTTCCCATTTTGAATTTTTGCATGCTGCTGGATGAGCTCGGTTTCGAATTAGCACCACAGTACAAAGTTCGAACGCTAATAGAGCTTTAAGTAGATTATGCGTCTTAATTTTCGTTCCTTGCACATTACAAACTTGACATTCCAGGAGAAATTCATCGTTAGTTAAAAGGTTAATGTCCTTCTTGACTTGAGGAAATTACCACTGATAAAGTTACACCGAAAAATCTAAACTTTGATTCGAGAAAAAAAAACTAATTCGAGAATCAAACATTCTCAATGTACAATTTATGTATATGTACATTCTATTTGAATTTTTTTATCAGTTCGCGCGCAAGGAATTTTCCGCTCTTCAATAAATAGATCAACAACAACAAAAAAACATGTTAACAGCCAAGGTTTGGATTTTTCGGTGCATGCTAAATTCAGACCGAAATGTAACTGACTTAAAATAGGTCCTTACAAAGTTGTAGACATTTCACAAGCTGATCCTTTAAGATTTTATTTTCGGAACTCAATATTCTTAAGCAAGAAATGTATGAGGTAATAATTAAAAAATTGTTAGATTTTACTTATCTAATGCAAAAGCTTATATTATATTTTAAATTACGTTGGTAACTTGTTTCGGTACAACTGGATTATTTAATTTACCTAAATTTGAGACAAAAAAAAATCTCAAAAGGTTCACTTAAATATTTTTTCACCCTCATTTCTCACAACAGTTTGCTAATAACACATTGCTATTTTAGAACATCTGTGCAGTACAGTAACTCAAATGACTTTCTTCTAAATTTCTCATCTAACCGAAAATTCAATTTCCTATTTTATTAAAACCGTAGACCTAAAATATCATTATTTTCCCTTCGTCTACACTCTACTCTAATAGTATACTAAAATGGCCCTGTATACATACCCCAACAAAAATAAAATTAATAAAATACAAAATAATAATGATGACATTTTGGAAAAAATTAAAACCTTGCTCTGTACACAACGTAAATACCCATAATATTTACATTTATTAAATATTATTAATAATAAAACCATTCATTTTATTTATTTATGCGTATTTTCTCTTCCTATATTATTATTTAATATTTTTGGGCTCTTTTTTTATTTATTTTAATGGTTTGGTATATATTTAGTAACAAAACAACAAAAAAAAAAAAAAAACATAAACTTACTTGTATCAAATCACCATAATTTCCACCACCTGCTGTAAAATTTAAATGACATAAAAATGGAAATTCTTTTGGCTGTTGAATTTCTAACTCATAAGTTTTGCCCGTTTCCCCAAAATATGTTCGATTACATACTGCAAAAAAAAAAAAAAAACGAAAAAAAAATGTTATTTAAATGGATGGTGCTTTCGTTATTTTTATATACATAATTTAAAAGCTCTCAGAAATATTATTTTAATGGTATCGTTATCTCCAAACAAAAAAAAAAAAAATTATTTATATTTTTTTCATTTTTAGGTCCTAACAAAATTTTTCAATAAAATTATTTTGGTTATCTTTCACAAAAAATAATTTTATTATATTTTGAATATCCTTAAATAAATATTCGTTGTTGTATTATATGTATAGTACGTATATTCGTTAGTTTCAATATCCTTTATTTAGTTATATACACAAGGAAGAGAGATGATATTATGGTTTGGGATAAAGCTTGTTGAAATAATAATAATGGAATTATTTTTTTTTTTTTTTGTATTTTTAAATAGAAAATTTTGGTTTTCCACTTTTCTTATTTCTTTATTACAATAGTGCCATATACTATATACTCAATGTATTATAAAGGGCCGAGGTTAAGAGGTTTTTTATAATTTTTTGGATGGGTTTTTTTTTTTTCGAATAAAACTTGATTGTTTAAGACACTGTGAATAAGGAATATTAAGTTATAAGGATTATTTCAAATGTAAAAACGTACATACATATAATATAGCGTTGAAAATGAAAATTACTTAAGCGGTTTTAGGTTGTATGTAAGCTTCTTTTTATTTAATCGCCCAACTGAATTACAATATCAACAGCAATTTAATAAAATGAAATTTTGGTTTCGGTTTCTCGGCTTGAGTAATTCAATTCAATTCAATTTTAATCGAATAATTGTTGAAAATAAATTGAATATTTTTAGTTGTTTGATTTTGGAAAATTTAATTTTATATTTTTTTAAGTAATGGATCTTGTAGAAATATGATTTTTGTGGAGGTTTTTTTTAACTTCCCTTACTCTAATATATGTATAGATTAATTTTTTATAAAATTTGTTATTTAAATGGTCAGAGGCCAACAAGATATTCAAAAGTACCATTTGATGGCAAAAGGATGGTAAGTTTATTAGAGTGCAAGCAACTGCTAGAAGGCAATATTGGCTTCAGTAGTATTCTTTGAAAATAGAATTAAATTTATGAATCCGCTTTACACTTTTTTCAAAAGTAAATCGTTACCAGGAACGCCGACTAGTGACAATGCTTAAAACATCTTGGGGCCTAAAAGTTGCTTGGAATCTATAATATTTGTCAGGACTGGGGAATTTTTCGAATGATTTAATTGTCCTGGCAACATCGTTAGCAATGATTTTAAGAACAGCTACTGCGCTCAGACAGACGAACTGTTTAACACTTTGATGCAAAACGCAAAATTTATTAAAATTCTCCGGAAGTTTCAAAGGCAACACGGCATTGTTTGTATACACTAAACCTAGTATGAGAATAAATTCAAGAAAATCCAAGCATAGGGTCCGTTGCGAATATAATAACTTGTACACTCGAAATTTGTTCGACCTGGGGAAGTTTCGTATATTGAGAATAACTATTTTTCAGTGAAGCCCGCTCAATATATAAAAATTGTAAACGCACAATCATATTGGCTATCACTGCCAAATTATCAATCTGTTGGAATTGAGCTGATTATCACCCATAAGGTTCCCACTGAAGGACAAATTCCTTCAAATCATTTCTGACTGGCGTAACGCCTCTTCTTTTGGTTTGATAGAGTCATTAGCTGCATTTTTTGATGTATAGGTGGTCAGATCAAAATTTATATGTAGCAACCAATTAGAATCTTTATCAGATCAAACGCCAAACAATATTTTTCCAGATTTTTTCTTATATAATGGAACAGTTCGCCTAAATTCCACGAACTTTATTCATGGGAAGATTGTCCTAAACTTGTCCTAAAATTACAAAAACAAAAATTTAGGACAAACTACACGCGACTGCACAAACGTGTGAAGTTTTCCCTAAAATTAAACATTTTTCCTAAAAATTGAGTTTCCTGAGCATTTATTAGTAAGGTCGTGGTGAATAAAAATGTCAAACTTTTTATCTGCTCAACTAAGCAGATGCATTTTTTTTCAAATCTGACTGTTATTCGTCGTTCATACATACAAGAAACAAACAAAATGGAAGCCAAAAAAAAAAACAAAAGGCAAAGAATAGTGAACGTTGCCTATACACAAAATGTTAATTTGTAATGTAATTACCTAACTGGATTAGAATATTATTAATTAATTTTATTATTTATAGGGACAGAAACGGAGAAACACAAATTAATTCAAATGAGAATCAAGATAAACCATTTATTTACAGGAAACAATGCCAATCAGCGGGAAGGTTTGAGGTAAATTTTAAATATTTTGGAGTTTTAACCTAAAATTTTTTAATTCGAGAATTGTTTTTTAACAGGAAAGTAAATGAAGAAATAAAAAAAACAGGCGACTTATGCCGCCACCAAAAGCAAGTATTGGCTAGAAAATACAAGGTAAAGGTATTTCATAATAAGAAGAGGAGAATAAATTAGCAGTTCAGTCGCTATAGCCTGATGAGATGTCCTGAAAGATGATTTATTTTCCACATGCTCGCAGATCAAAACTGAATTGCAAACTCTTAACAATTTCTCCTCTTCTTAAAATATTTATCAATCTGGAATATACCAGAATAATTTAAAGTTTGAACGTATTTCGTAATATTTTTTAAAATGAAATAAAATATTATAATTATTTCTAGATAATATGTGAAGGAAACTCGGGAGATGGTACAAATTACGATGGGCCGTATAATCAAGCAAGTACTTGGCCATTTTTCGAAGCATTAGATAAATTTACTGCCTTGAAACACAATTACCATCCATCAAGGTTGTACAGCAATTTAGAGGGATTGGAGACGAGCGACAACATCTTGGAATGTACGATAGTAGATTCTGTTGGAACTGATAATGCAAACACACCAAGCTCGTCGTCAAGGTATGGTTCGGGAGCAAGTTCCCAAAAATAGTATTTGCGGAAGTTCATTATCCGATCGCACTGAGATGAGTTTATTTGAACAAAAACACTCAGCCAAAATAAAAAAATGAACAGAAAAGTTGGTTCACTCATGTCTGTATTAGGGCAAATGGTGAAACAAGATTACCCTAATATCGACGTGAGCCAATTATTGGTGGCATCTGACTCCTCCGAAACGGAATGAATTTTAATTAAAATAAATAATTGAAAAAAACAATAAATATAAAAATTTAATTTTCAAATTATGTTTTATTCATGATTAGTATTTAATAACTGCTGGAGCAAACTATCACGAAAAATAATTGCTTCATTTGAATCCAGATTTCTATGGTTTGTCTGATAAATTTCGTTGCCACTTTCCTTATAAATAATTATCAACGTTTCCCTCAAAATCATCCCCCATTATACAAATATTGTGTAAAATGCAAGCTGATGCTACAATTTTGATGCAGTTCTCGATATTTTGTTCGAGCACTTTGAAAAATATGTTGCGCCACCGATTTTTCATGATTCCAAATGCACACTTTACGACATTTCTTGATTTTCTGTGCACTGTATTAAATTTTCGTTGCTCTTCATTGGGGTTTTTGTACGATGTAATTATGGCTATTGGATTTAATTTGCAAGCATACCCTCCATCTCCTAATAAATAATATTATGGGGGTGGAAATTTTCCACGTTTATATAACGGACTATTACGCAACACTCTTGTGTCATGCACAGATCCAGGGTAACCGACAAAAATAACAATACATTTTCCTGACCCCATCCACTACAGCTTGCAATATAATTGCAAATAGCGTTTTCAAAAATATGGATTTTTGCTCGGGCACAAAATTTGGCTCCAACTTCGTTTAACTGATTCTCTTGAAGACTATGCACTACGCGTTTCATGTCTGTTGTAAAAAAATTTAAAAATTTAATAATAATATTCCTAATGGAGTGGCGGCTTAAGCCAGCAAAATCTCCAGTGACTCTGTAACTGCAGCCGGCTGCCATCCAATACAGAAAAATTAATAATTCGTACTCGATCGACCAACCGTGATGTTTATGAGGCATCATTTGCAGTATTGTTTGGAATGTTGTGTGGCTTATTCGCAAATTTTTTTTGTCAAAGTTTCGTTTCCTTTCAAAATATCCTCTATTTTGTTGGATACAACACGAAGCTGCAAATATTTAGGCCGCTAAGTAATAAAAAAATTTCAATATTCGTATTGGACTTGTAGAATCATCAAGTCAAACTAACCTTATTGTGTTCTTACAACTTTTTTTTTAAAACACAGGTTGAAATATTGTTGTTTAATATTGGAATAGCTAATACATATAATTGGCAAATATTTTTTACCTATATTACTCTCCATATTGCCCTGCTGGGAGGAGAGTCTCAGGAAACTGGGGAGTGGTTAACCTCAGTTTAATAAATTCTGAGTGCCTATGATACCCGGTATGGAATGGCGAACTGATGGCGCCATAAAACCATCAACAAATAACCACAGGCAAACTGAGCGTCACATTTCCGGGGTCTCCAGGTAGTGAGTGAGGGGCCCCTATAAACGGGTTACCCCCTTGAATGATGAAATGGGTCCTATTGGTTTGGGATATCCATATGGATGGGTGAATGGTTGAGTGAAAGATGAATAGGGGCGGGGGTGCTGGGATGTGATGCTTGGTGAGCCAATGGGCTGGATTAAGGTGTTATGCGACCCGTGCTGATGATCAGCTAGGCTGGGGGCCCATTTAACAAAGCCCAGTCGTTAACGGAGCCCTCTGGATACCTGGCTACCTCCAGTTGTATTTAGCCTTACCTGCGTATACGGATCTCTGCGCAGGTGGACCAGTATTTCTCCGACACTCGTGGGAATATTATGGATCAGTTAAATAATAAAAATAAGGGAGCCGGTACCCTTGAAAAACCGGAAACAATGAAGGAAGAAAGTGGCTCTTACCTTAAAGGTGGAGCTACCTCATCAGTGGCAGGGGTAAGTGGCACCATGGCATCAAAGCCAGGAGTCAGCGATACCAATGCCAGGCAAGAGAGCGGGGGATCGGGAAGGATCCCTCCTGCAAAGCGACGATACAGGGAGAAACGGTCGGCGCATAAAATTCTGGATAAACTGGCTGCAACCCCTGAGGGGCAGCTTACAGTAGAACAGAAGCAATCTGTGGCTTGGGCGAGGGAGATAGTCGGCCGCGACAGCTCGGATAGGGTCCTTGTGCCTAAAAGGCCGAGGTCTCAGGATGAGCTCGAAGGGGGCGACAGCAAACGAGCCAAGACCGTCACTGGAGCGATATCGGGAGATCCAAAGGAAAAACCGAAATTGTTCAGTGAAATAGTAAAGGAGAACGTACTGGTGCTAGCGGTAATTGACAGAAGTCAAGAAGATGGGAGCATCACGGCAGGAAAGTGGAGGGAAGTGTATAATGCACTAAACTCCATTTTCATCAAGGTCCTGAGAGAAAATCCAGGACCCCCTCCGTTCTGTAGAGATGCGGGATGGCATGAAGGGCGCGTAAAGTTAACTGCGTGCTCGGATCAAAGATCGGTGGATCTTTATAAAAAGGCAATAGCCGAAGTAGGTGAGGTATGGGAAGGCGCGAGGCTTGAGGCAGTTCGAAAGGAAGAAATTCCGAGTAGACCAAGGGCCCGCGTCTGGTTACCAACCAAACCAGAAAAGCCAGAAGAGATCCTTGAGATTATTCAGGCAAGTAATCCAAATCTTCCAACGAAAGATTGGAAGATTGTCAAACAGGAGGAGGCTAAAGGGGGCTTCAGAATGGCAATCATGCTGCTCAATAAGGAGTCCCTTACTCCCCTGGCAGAGACAAAGGGGGTGATCAGCTTCGGTTTCGGGTCGATCACTCTCAACGTTTTTAAAAAAGATGAGGTAGGCATGCGCTCGGAGGACGGGCCGGAGGTGGACGTCGGACAGACCCAGCGGCAGACAGTCGAGCAAGCGCATGGGGTTATAACAGACGATGACGTGGAGCTGCTATTGGAGAGAGGCGGCCTTCTCTCGCTTGGATCCGATGGGGACACCCTGTCGGAAGCTGAACGAAGAGAGGCTGGGGATTCTCAAGGCAGCGAAGCATCAATTATGGGGGGTGACACGGCGGATACTAGCGGCCCCCCGGAGGAAGGTGGCATTAGCCTGAAACAGGGAATGCATGAAGAGGTAAGTGAGATAATGCATGGTGATTAATATTGTGCAGATTAATCTTCACCATACGAAGGCTGCTTCGGCGGCTCTCGTTCTCAGACTGACTAGATCAGGAGAGGAGCTAGTGTTAATCCAGGAACCTTGGATTAACAAAAACAGGATCTGTGGCCTTAAGGTGAAAGGGTATACAACTTTGTACTCAAGTAACTCTGAGAAGATAAGATCTTGCATTTTAGTGAAAAATACTTTAAAAATTTTTCTACTTCCTCAATACAGTAGTGGTGACGTTACTGCGATCAGTATGGAGGTTGGCAGAGACAAGTTTTGGCTGGTCTCTGCGTATATGGATCGGGAGAAGGAGATCCCGCCGGATAACCTGGGGGACCTGATCCGAGAAGCAAGGAAAAATAGGGTTGGTGTGATACTCGGATGTGATGCAAACGCGCATCACACAATTTGGGGGAGCACTGATATTAATGAGAGGGGTGAGTTATTTTTTGATTACTTATTAAATACTAACCTTTCAGTCTGCAATGTTGGACAGGAACCGACATTTATCATTAGCAATCGGCAGGAGGTTCTAGATGTGACCCTCGCCTCGGATACTATTTTTCAGTTGATTAGGGGATGGAGAGTGGCGAAGGAGCACTCATTCTCTGATCATCAATATATAACTTATAACCTTAACATTCACCCGGTTACCCAGAAGCCTTTCAGGAATCCTAGAAGGACAAGCTGGGAGAAATACGGGGAGGTGTTGGAGGAACTATTGCCGGAGGTCCCCGGACCTCCGGAGACAGTGGAAGAATTGAATTGCATTGTGGATGTTGTCACAAGAGCATGCAATCTTTCCTTTAATGCTTCTTGCCCCCTGATAAAGCCAAGGGGCAGGCAGAAACCGGCATGGTGGTCCATGGAGTTGGAGACCTTTCGGAAGGCGTGTAGGACAGCCTTTAATAAGGCAAAGAGCACGAGGCATGTACGGGACTGGGACTCCTATAAGGAGGACCTAAGAAAGTACAAAAAGGAATTGAGGAAGGCACAGAGGGGATCTTGGAGACTCTTTTGTGGTAGAATGGAAGAAGTCTCTGAGACTTCCCGCCTTAGGAAGATTCTATCTACTAACCCAACTAGTCCTAGTTACTTAATTAGACCAGACGGGTCATGGACAGCTTCAAGTGCGGAATCGTTGGAGCTTCTCATCGATACCCACTTTCCGGGAAGCTTTGATGACTCGATGGAGCCTGGAGCTCATCGAGGAACACCTCCAATAGATATGGAGGGCATATTGGATAGAGAGCGGATCAGGTGGGCGCTGCAGGGTTTTAAGCCTTATAAGTCGGCGGGCCCGGATCGGATTATACCAGCAGAGATTCAAAAGAACTCGGCAGCCATCATCCCCTGGCTAGAGGTTATCTTCAGGGGATGTTTGAAACTAGTCTATATTCCTAGGAATTGGACAGAGGTCAAAGTAGTCTTTATTCCGAAATCGGGAAAGAGCTCACATGCTCGTCCAAAGGACTTGAGGCCTATAACTCTATCATCCTTTCTGCTGTTAACCCTGGAAAGGTTGATAGATGTGTTTATTCGATCAAGAATTGAACCCAGGAATTGGGCAATGTCGCAGCATGCGTACTGTAAGGGAAAGTCGGTGGACACAGCTCTGCACGATCTAGTACGCACAATTGAGAAATCAATTTACTTGCAAGAGTTTTGCATGGTAGCATTTCTCGATATTGAGGGTGCTTTTAATAATGTAAAAACGGAGGCGATCATGGAAGGATTGTCTCTTTTGAAAGTGGACTGCTCTATAAGTAGGTTAATAAATCAGATGCTGGTAAGCAGGACTATTACCTCGGAGTTGGGAGAGTCCAAGATTAGAAGACGGGTGGTTAGAGGAACCCCACAAGGAGGTGTAATGTCCCCCATTCTCTGGAGTGCAGTGATTAATGGATTGCTGCTGGAACTAGAGAGAGAGGGGATAGGGGTTGTAGCATATGCTGATGATGTAGCGATAGCTGTCTCAGGCAAATATCTAGATACGATTAGGGATGTTATGCAGAATGCACTCCTGATCGTTACGAAATGGGCCAGCAAGTGTGGATTGGGGATTAACCCGTCCAAAACAGAGCTGGTACTATTTACTAGGAAATATAAAATTCCGGTGGTTAGCCCTCCTATCATAAACGGCAGCGGACTAGTTTTTGCTGACCGAGCGAGATTTCTGGGCATAATCTTTGATAGTAAGCTCAGCTGGAAGCCTAACACTTTGGAAAGAGTGAATAAGGCTATTGTAGCCTTATACTCGTGTAGAAACGCTATAGGTAAGAGATGGGGCTTGAAACCGGAGCTGGTATACTGGCTCTATACCGCCGTGGTAAGACCTGTGCTAATGTACGGGGTGGGTGTTTGGTGGCCAGCTCTGGATAAGGTAACTTATAGAGGTATGATGGAGAAGGTGCAAAGAACGGCCTGTATGCTTGTAAGCGGGGCGCTTAGGACAACACCTACACGCGCTTTAGAGGTTATGTTCCACCTTATTCCAATCGACCTTTATGGTAAACAGATGGCAGCCAACGTGGCTACGAGGCTATTGGCTGTCTCTCAATGGAAGTGTCTTCAGGTGGGACACTCGACGATAGGTAGATTCGCTGGCGAAGAACTGGCGAATCTGGATTATATTACACCAACGTTGTGCTTCGATAAGGGTTTCCGTACCATCTTTCCCTCAAGGGAATCCTGGAGAAACGGATCAATCCTGGAAAACGAGGCAGTGCAATTTTTCACGGACGGCTCGAGGCTAGACGATCAGGTAGGAGCCGGAGTCTTCTGTGATAAACTTAATGTTTCTGTTCGTCTCCCTGACTACTGCAGCGTGTACCAGGCTGAAGTGGTGGCGATCGGGCAAGTCATGACATGGTTGAAGCATAATGTGGTATCCGGGAGGGATATCGCAATTTATGTGGACAGTCAGGCAGCGATCAAGTCACTTGGGGCAGTTTGTCTGAAGTCGCGGGTGGCGCTGGATTGCCGATCATCTCTTAACAAGATGAGCGAGTATTTCAGCATCCAGATAATCTGGGTCCCGGGTCACTCGGACGTCACGGGGAACTGCAGGGCGGACGAACTAGCTAGGTACGGTACGACTCTCCAGATGCAGCCGGAAATGGTAGGTCTGGGGAGGCCTATGACAGTGCTAAAATGGGCGCTCAGTAAAAGGGCAATCGCCTTGACAAATGAGAGGTGGATCAACACTCTCACGTGCAGGGTAGCAAAGCAAGTTTGGCCAAAACTGGACTTGCGGCGCTCCAAGGTACTAATATCCCTGGGAAGACAAGAAATAGGATTGGTCGTAGGGATAATGACAGGTCACTGCCTTTTTGGGGAGCATGCGAGAAGGCTGGGGATACAGACGAATGACTTTTGTAGAAGTTGCATGGACGAAGAGGAGGAGGAGACTTTGGAACACTTCCTATGCTCATGTCCGGCGCTATCATACAGAAGGCATAAGTATTTGGGTGTGTACGGTATGGACAGCCTTTCGGAACTCGCGGACTGTGGAGTGCGAGATTTATTACGCTATATAAATAGCTCTGGTTGGTTTCAACGGGAGTAATGGGGAGATGGGATCCTGTGGTATCACAACGGGCCATTGCTGGCCTAAGTGTGCGATAGCAGCCACTTCAACCTAACCTAACCTAACCTACTCTCCATATTTTGCTTTTATTTATTATTTAATTTTGTTGTTATTGTTCATTCAAAGAATGTGTGAATGCAAATGTCAAAATTCTTAACCGTTTGAAACAGATAAAAAGTTAAAAAAAATTCACCATGGTTACAAAAAATTCCCGACAGTTAAAATTTTTAATTTTTATTCATTTGAAACACGACCTAAAAATTTACAAAAAACATCAAAATAATACTTTTTACACTTTCTGCCGTAGCCCATTGGCGAAACACACTTAAAACACACATTTTTAATTTTTTTTTTAAAACACATGTTAAATTTCGCAAAATTTTGAAACGTTTAAAAAATCACTCGATCGATTTCGGCTTGTTAGGCCATCATCAGGAGTATCTACTTGATGATGGCCTAATCATCTACCTGATGATGGCATAACAAACCGAAATCGATCGAGTGATTTTTTAAACGTTTTGTAATTTTGCGAAATATTTAACAAATGTTCTTAAAAAAATTTTTTAAAATGTGTGTACATCAAAATAAATTAATTTAAATTGCCCAAAGAAACAATTTAACAAAATTAAAAATCATTCGAAATTAGTGGCATATAAATTACTCAATCTACATAACCCAAAGATCTTAACTAAATGGGCGAAAGATCGTACCCAAGTGAACATTTCTTTTTATTAGTAGAGAACGACCTCCTCATAACTTCTTTCAAAAATCTATCATAGAAATAAGTTAGGACAGATGTGATGCGTCGCTATGTGCATGTTCGCATAAAGTTGGAAATTTAAAAATTTCTCAGTCTGGCCCAAAGATCGTACCCAAGTGGAAATAGATTTTTAAGGGTAGTGAGTGACTCCCTCTTTCTAAAAAATATTACAACTTGCAAAAATCTAGAAGGTAGGTGTCTTAGGACAGCCGTGTTGCGTGCCCTTTTTTTTAATATTTATTTTATGCGAACTAATATATAGGGACGCAACACGTACGTCTGTCCTAAGTCACCTACCTTCTAGATTTTGGCAAGTCGTAATATTTTTTAGAAAGAGGGGGTCACATACTACCCCTAAATATATGTCCACTTGGGTACGATCTTTGGGCCAGACTGAGGCATTTTTTTATATTTAATTTTATGCGAACTTACATATAGGGACGCAACACTTATCTTCTAGATTTTCGAAGGAAGTTATATTGTTTAGATAGGGTAGGTCGCCAGATTTGGGCCAAAATTAGAAATTTATTAATATCCAACTTTATGAAAACTTATATATATGTATAAGGACGCAACAGTTCTGTGCTAAATAGCTTATCTTCTAGATTTTTAGAAGTTCTAATATTTTTTCGATAGAGATTATTGCCAGCTACTCTTAAAAATATATATACACTTGCGTAAGATCTTTGGGCCAAAATGAGAAATTTGTTATTATCCAACTTAATTTCGTAACCAACACTCAACAATTGATCAAGTTCACCGAATAACCAGTATAATTGAGAAAGCACTAGAGGAGAAAAAAATCTGTTCAGAAATATTTCTAGACGTTGCCCAAGCATTTGATAGAGTGTGGCATGAAGGACTTTACCATAAATTAAGAAATCTTCTACCAATCCAATTTGCTAATATACTGGAATCTTACTTAAAAGATAGATTCTTCAGGATTAAGTTAGATGACACTTTCTCTGAATTGAAAGAAATCAACGCAGGAGTTCCAAAGGCAGTGTATTAGGGCCGGTTTTATACCTAATATACACTTATGATCTTCCTGCATTAGAAAACAATACAGTGGCGACTTTTGCAGATGACACGGCGATCTTAGCTGTTGGCACAAGCAACGAAGAGTCAACACAAAAGTTACAAACAGCAATAACTAAAATTTATAAATGGATAAAAAGTTGGCGAATAAAACTAAATGAAACTAAATCAGTTCACATCAACTTTACAAACAGGCGATTCGAACATATCCCGATTACCATAAATCAAGAAATAGTACCGTATGCGAACACAGGTAAGTATCTCGGCATGACCCTGGATGCTAAACTGCGATGGAAAGCACATGTCAAGAAGAAAAGTGAAGAACTAAGAATTAAATACAGAAAGATGTATTGGCTGATGGGAAGGAACTCTTCTTTATCAACATACAACAAGCTGCTACTTTATAAGCAAATATTGAAACCCGTTTGGACGTATGGTATTCAACTTTGGGGTTGTACCAAACAGAGCAACGTAAATATCATCCAAAGATTTCAGAATATGGTATTAAGGAACATCGTTGATGCACCTTGGTATGTCAGGAACAATGATCTCCATAGGGACCTTAAAGTGAACCTCATCGTAAATGAAATTTAGGAGAAAGCGCGGAGACATGAAGAGAGGCTCCGGCATCATGTGAACATTGAGGCAACTCAGCTTCTAAGCAACACGAATTTAATACGTAGACTTAAAAGAACCAAACCATTTGAGTTGGTGTAATTGCTAGCTTAAACAGCATTGTGCTGTGTAAAGCCCACTACAAAGATGTGGTTTAATTCAATTTACCAGACTCTATGGAACGCCAATGGGAAGAAGCCATAGATTAATATTAAGTTAGTAAATTAAGTCAGAAACAAATTGCTCATTAGTCAAGGAGACTAGATTGTAATAACATTAAATAAATAAATAAAAATTTATTTTAACAAAAAAAAAAAAAAAAACAATTTCCGACAACTCAAAGCTCAGCGAAGAACACTTTTCCATTCAAAATTGAAATTTGAGCATTTTTAAAATTCTCGAATAATTCCAGAAATGTTGAAAAACTTGAGAAATCTAAACCAAACCGCGGACCAATTTAGATTATCTCGGAAAAATTCGAATAATCTCTATATTATGTGAATCACGATTGATCTCGAACAATTTCAGTAATATCAAAAAATCTGTATATTAATGAATAATTTTGAGAAGCCTTTACAAATCTAAAAAATCCACGAAACTTCCTCATATTCGGATAAATATCGAATTATTTGTCTTAGTAACTTATTGTTACCAATACTGCTAATCAAAATGCTACTAATCAAGTTAAGGCTCAGCTCAACAAAACGATGTGAAATAAGAATGGGACCCGTAAATTGTATCAGATACTTTCGCAACCTGACTGTTTCATCAATTAAGTTACGAACATCAAGCATCCCGATTCCAAATTTTAAAAAGTGATCAAACGATGATTTCTTAGTCCAGGGGATATGAAACAGGAAAACCCGCCGAAAACAACCAACAATTGTAAAATTAATTTGAAATATGCAATTTCTTTATATTTATGTTTCCCAAAATAAACCAGTTTAACCGGTAAATTTTCGAAAATAAAATGATTCGGTAAATGAGAAACTATTAATCACATTCGATCTTTTGCAAAAAAAAATTCAACCACTTTTAATCAAAACTTTGTTTGTAAGAGGTTGGAATTGGAAGGGCAAAAGAGGTTTTTTTGGAGTGCAAATGGTATAATTATTACAAATAAATCAACCCAGCAAACACTAAAATCGTTGTCGTTTGATGTCGAAACCTTTGATTTCAAACGGGTTTAGCAGATTTTCTTCTGTCAGATAATGTATAATTACTCTGATATACACCTGCAGCAACCGAGAAGAAATTGTTGGACCCGTCTTAAGAAAATATTTAGTTGTGACAGGAACGATTTCTTCTTTCTTAAAAAACTAAACCTCCAACTTATTTTAACAATTTTCTAGAAATTTCTTGTTTTGCAAATTTTAAAAAGCAGTCTACTTTAGATTAATCTAAGCTAGCATCTGCCTAACCTTGACTTTGAACAAATATTCGAACGTTTGATAAATCTCGTTAGCCCCAATAACCATGAGCCTTGTGAATGGAGGTGCTGCGGATACCCAGTTACGCTACTGCGTTTCATGTGGCTAAAATCGTATCTATGTCAACTTGGAAGTTTCTATTCAATTTATGAAAGCTTGTTGGGGAAGTTGCCTTACTTCATCAGTAGATATTATATTACTAAATTGCTCCCTGCAAAAAACCGACGCAAATAAAATGCAAATATTTTCATTACAAACAAGACATTTTATGAATGGCTACCCGGCACCCAGTTTTAGAATAACATCGTCTTGTTTGGGTATACATAAGTGTTTAATTTAATATAAGGAAACAAAACCATTTTAAGTCAACTATTTTTGATTGAAAAAATTATCATGCGGAAAATCAATTGGCCAGGAAAACCTTTGACTATATGTAGTCAACAATGCAGAAAGCAATCGCTTTGGGTATGGAAAACATAGAAAATTCCACTTTTGGCACTTCTTTTAGGGAAACGAAACTGGGCATCCGTAAACAAAATTTGCTTGGGGCCAGGATTGTCCTACTGTTTCGAGGAAGCCCGAAAATGAAAGCTTGCCTAAAGCCCGGGTTTTCCTTAATCCGTTACTGTCCTCAACGAGATGATGCGACATGCCATACAGCCTAAGAATTCGTGTAATCATCATTTTGTTGGCTGTATACAAGTGCAATTAAAATTCACAGACTGAATTATTTTAGAAGGTCGTGCTATAAATACATAAGAGTCATGTTTTCATAAAAAAAGTCTAGACAAATATTTATGTAAGTCTCTTTAATTTTAAACAATTAAATTTTAATCAAGTTTAGTAATACAACCAAAATAGGTAAATAACGAGCAACACCACCAGTAAAACGTTTTCAGAAGTTACTGAAAGCTACAAGCCTGTCAAAGATGGGTTACAAAGAATCCATTGAGAATTTGAAAAAGAATCGTATGGACAAGTTTTGGCCGCTGTCAAGAATTTTTTATTAAATGCTAATGAAAACGCCTATTTTTTAACTAATATTGGGCGTGATATAGTGGCAAATGGTCGATTTTTTAGCTTTAATGGAATCATTTAATAATGGATACGGCAAAGCTTTGAATCGAATATTTATTTGTCATCCAAAAAATAAATTATCATAGTCGAAAACATCCCTATGTACAAGATAAAATGGTTCGAAATCAGGCACAAAAAAAATTAAATCTGCCTTATCGAAAACGCCACTCTGTACGAACGAACTGATAGCTTTTTAGTCAAATTTTCAATCTTAGATCATCTGAGGGCGCAGTTAATCTATAAGGCACATATTTGTAGCTCAAGAAGATCGTGTTACAGATGCCACAATGCTCACCAGCGATGGAATTGTAGCTTAATTAAGTCCATGTTATGGACAAAAGGCTGCAGCCAATGATGTTCATCGATAACGTGATTGATGTGAGTTGCAGGCGAAGATGATTCAGGTCGCGTATGCATCAGAATACCTAACGGTGATAGATTTAATATTTGAACAACTGTATATGTTCGAGTTTAAGACTGATCACTGAATATTGGTCCAAAAGAAGTTACCATTAGGAATTCCCACTAGTGGTAACAATATTGGGGTTCGTTCTTTCGTTTCATTTTTGAACTAACGGGTATTTCGCCGCTCATACCTCTAACCGCATCTGTTAAGTGACAGAAATTCAGTATTATATTCTCGGTGAGCGAAATAAGGCCATCCATTACCTTTTCGCTTCGCTGAATGGTCAACTTATCGGTTGGAAGAAGATGAGAATTTTTACCAAAAAATTATCATTTCCGGCGTAGCTCAATGTCACACCGAGTGAGCAAGCAAAATTTCCATATTTGGAGCACAAGAAAATCCACGCGTGACAACTAAAAAGCAAATGCATCCAAAATGCGAGTGACTGTTTGGTGTGGAATATGCGTCAAAGGCATCATATGGATATTTTTCCTTGAAAATTAGCAAGGAGCCAGACCACACTATCAGTCAATCGCGACCGCTAAAGTGTCATGTTACCTGACTTTTAATTCCCTACGATTAAAAAGGAAGACACGACTAAGGCTTTAAAAGTTGCAATTAAAGTGATTTTTGGTGAAAGAGAGGCTCAAACGACTGAAAATGTACCGAAAAACTTTAGCCAATATTGATGATTTTTAAAAGCTAAATATACCATTCATACAATAAATAAACCGCTTAAATAGGAATTAAATGCAAATGAATTTCAAACGATTTACACATTTTAAGCTTTGAGCTCATTACAAGTTGGTAGAAGATTCCTGTTTGTTCGAAAACGTGGGAAATGTAATTTGGCACAATTTATAGTGTCAGATTGCCGACAATTTCCATTGGATATGAACAACGTATCAGTCGCAATATTATTTTCTGGACTGGAATTACTCGTTGGGGCTGGATCGCAATCTCTATTTGGTCAAATTACAAGACAAGGACTAAACTATTTGTTTCCTAATAAAACATGAATTTGAAGAATTGGCTTTGTCGTATATCCCGACAGATCACAATGACTAATAACGTATTTACATTTATATGTGTAAAAGTGTAAGGTCGTATGAAGGTATTTAAGGAATTTAATCTTCAAGTGTTTGGAAAGTTCAGACCAGTTTTCTTAAAGGGTTGGATATGGAATGGTTGGTATGTAATCATCTTTTGGAATTTGGGATCATCTTTGCAATTCCTAATGTCAAGACTGTAACATTTCCTTTAACTGTGCCACCTAGAACTATGCGCTGTTGGCATAAAATTTACCACAAACAAAATCTTGAAGAATAATCTGAGAAGAGGTTTTTGATGTGTAATTGCTTGCTGGTATTGAATTAACACGAATGATTATAATTCATTTACAGTCATATGTCCAATGCTACGGATGTTGTTTCAAAGGTTTTTTGATATGAGCATTGATTGTTCGCTCTTAGAAAAAATTTAAGATTTAGGTTTTTGTAACTGGTATAAGGCTGGCTCGATTGTATGCGAGCTACGCGGTAACTTAATTATGAGCGCATATATATTTACGCTGCTAATTTATCTCCAGCGTAAATTTATTTTAAAAATACAGACATTTTTAAAATCACGGTAGAACAAAATTTTCAGTGTAAATATCAACTATTTTGGCCACATTACAAAATCAAAGATAAAAGCATTTATTGATCAATTATCTTTAAAATTGCTCATCGAGGAACACCTCCAATAGATATGGAGGGCATATTGGCTAGAGAGCGGATCAGGTGGGCGCAATCAATTTACTTGCAAGAATTTTGCATGGTACCATTTCTCGATATTGAGGGTGCTTTTAATAATGCAAAAACGGAGGCGATCATGGAAGGATTGTCTTTTTTGAAGGTGGACTGCTCTATAAGTAGGTTAATAAATCAGATGCTGGTAAGCAGGACTATTACCTCGGAGCTGGGAGAGTCCAAGATTAGAAGACGGGTGGTTAGAGGAACCCCACAAGGAGGTGTAATGTCCCCCATTCTCTGGAGTGCAGTGATTAATGGATTACTGCTGGAACAAGAGAGAGAGGGGATAGGGGTTGTAGCATATGCTGACGATATAGCGATAGCTGTGTCAGGCAAATATCTAGATATGATTAGGGATGTTATGCAGAGTGCACTTCTGATCATTACGAAATGGGCCAGCAAGTTTGGATTGGGGATTAACCCTTCCAAAACAGAGCTTGTACTATTTACTAGGAAATATAAAATTCAGGTGGTTAGCCCTCCTATCACAAACGGCAGCGGACTAGTTTTTGCTGACCGAGCGAGATTTCTGGGCATAATCTTTGATAGTAAGCTCAGCTGGAAGCCTAACACTTTGGAAAGGGTGAATAAGGCTATTGTAGCCTTATACTCGTGTAGGAACGCTATAGGTAAGAGATGGGGCTTGAAACCGGAGCTGGTATACTGGCTCTATACCACCGTGGTAAGACCTGTGCTAATGTACGGAGTGGGCATTTGGTGGCCAGCTCTAGATAAGGTAACATATAGAGGTATGATGGAGAAGGCACAAAAAACGGCCTGTATGCTTATAAGCGGGGCGCTTAGGACAACACCTATACGCGCTTTAGAGGTTATGTTCCACCTTATTCCAATCGACCTTTATGGTAAACAGATGGCAGCCAACGTGGCTACGAGACTCTTGGCTGTCTCTCAGTGGAAGTGTGTTCATGTGGGACACTCGACGATAGGTAGATTCGCTGGCGAAGAACTGGCGAATCTGGATTATATTACACCAACGTTGTGCTTCGATAAGGGTTTCCGTACCATCTTTCCCTCAAGGGAATCCTGGAGAAACGGATCAATCTTGGAAAACGAGGCAGTGCAATTTTTCACGGACGGCTCGAGGCTAGACGATAAGGTAGGAGCCGGAGTCTTCTGTGATAAACTTAATGTTAATATTTCTGTTCGTCTCCCTGACTACTGCAGCGTGTACCAGGCTGAAGTGGTGACGATCGGGCAAGTCATGACATGATTGAAGCATAATGTGGTATCCGGGAGGGATATCACAATTTATGTGGACAGTCAGTCAGGCAGCGATCAAGTCACTTGGGGTAGTTTGTCTGAAGTCGCGGGTGGCGCTGGATTGCCGATCATCTCTTAACTCCATCCAGAACTGCAGAGCGGACGAACTAGCTAGGTACGGTACGACTCTCCAGATGCAGCCGGAAATGGTAGGTCTGGGGAGGCCTATAGCAGTGCTAAAATGGGCGCTCAGTAAAAAGGCAATCGCCTTGACAAATGAGAGGTGGATCAGCACTCTCACGTGCAGGGTAGCAAAGCAGGTTTGGCCAAAACTGGACTTGCGGCGCTCCAAGGTACTAATATCCCTGGGAAGACAAGAAATAGGATGGGTCGTAGGCATAATGACAGGTCACTGCCTTTTTGGGGACCATGCGAGAAGGCTGGGGATACAGACGAATGACTTTTGTAGAAGTTGCATGGACGAAGAGGAGGAGGAGACTTTGGAACACTTCCTATGCTCATGTCCGGCGCTATCATACAGAAGGCATAAGTATTTGGGTGTGTACGGTATGGATAGCCTCTCGGAACTCGCGGACTGTGGAGTGCGAGATTTATTACGCTATATAAATAGCTCTGGTTGGTTTCAACGGGAGTAATGGGGAGATGGGATCCTGTAGTATCACAACGGGCCACTGCTGGCCTAAGTGTGCGATAGCAGGCACTTCAACCTAACCTAACCTAACCTATCTTTAAAATTTATTAATTTAGCCGTTTATCACGTCCAGATAATAAAAGATCAGATTAATTATGGTAACTAACTAAATCAAGTCACTTATAATTGCGGAAAATAGCAGATTTACTAGATATAAGCTAATTTTGCAAACCTCAATTCTAGATTAATTTCTCATTTAACCCTTATGTCCATGAATAGGTACAGGTGTACCTTTTCCATTTTGCAATGTTTTTACTTATTAGTTATCATGAAGGTGAAGAAGCGAGCTTCTGTGACATAAATTTTACTATTTAATTTTGTAGCGGTTGTTGTATTTTGACAACCATACATGAAGAATAGTAACTCAAAAAAATTGTTTACTGGTTTAAAATTAATAATTGGTACATTATTTAATTTTGTTATTAAAAGCACTAGACATTTTAATCGTGATCTGGAAAAAAAAAAGCTAATTTAATTTAAAACTGGACAACTAAACGCATGCCAACTACTCAATTTCCAACGTCTTTATATATTCCAATTAATTATGCACTTGCATTTCGTATTGCTTTGTCACCTGTTTTTTTACGGCAATGTATATCAGAATGAACTAATCAAAAATTCATTAATCCCACGAAATTAATTTTAACTCAAAGATAATTTTAAAATTAAATATAATTGAAACTCACTTCAATTATAACTAGGTTGGTTTAAATTGGTCAGTACCATGGCAAATATAAAATCTGTGTTTACCTACTGAAAAGCAAACCCTTATACACATCTTTTACATTAAAACATTCCCAGCGACAGATTTTTTTTTTTTATATTTCTCTAAAATCTAAAAAAAACTTGAATGAATCTAAACTGAAAACAGTACAAGAAAACTTTTATTAAACTTTCCACTTTGTATTTTCTTTTCTACTTTACTTATATGCAGTACATTGTATTATATTTCCGAAGCAACCAAAAAAAAGACCACCCCTTGTTCATAAAATGTTAAGACAGTCACTAAATTATCCATGATCCTAAAGTAAACTAAAATATTAAGTAGAGAAAAATCTTAAACTTAAATAAAATAAAAAACTTTCATTTTTTTATTTTGTTTCTTTTGTTTCAACTTTTAACAATATACCTAAGCATGAAATGAAAAAGTTTTTTTTTTGCCGAGCTATCTTTGTCCACATCCAAAATATAACGAAATGAGTTGGGTTGAAATTAAAAAAAAAAACGAAACTTTTTAAAACAGACTTTTCGTTTTAAGGATATTTTAATTTTATTTAACAATTTATTTACCATTGTCCATTCCCCCCGTAGTTACCATTCGTATAGCCTCAAATTTGCAAAACACTCCCATATATACAAATACAGTTTGTTTTTATCTCGGGAAAATAATCTTGATCACGAAGAAAATTGGAAATAATAATCGATGTTATAAATTTTGTTGTAGTTTGTTAGTTTTCTGTTTTTTTTTTCAATTGTGCTTAAAGCTTACGTGGTTTGAATACAATTTAAATTTATGTATATGTATGCAGATAGGATACAACAAAATAAAATTTTTAAATTAATTGAACCAAACTTACTTGAACATAATTGTGGCTCATCACTTTTATCATGACAATCGTATACACCATCACAGTATTTTATTAGCGGTATACATGTTGAACGATTTGAAACTATTGATGTTTGCGTTTTGCATTGGAATTCAGATAATTTACATAAAATGCCTAATTTTAATGTGGCGGCTGATGATGATGATGATGATGCGGCAGATAGTGACAATGTTGAAGATGATGATAATTGTGATCCGGTTGATGCTGAATTAATATAGTATGGATTTATTAAAAATAATAATAAAAGCGCAAACAAACGCGCCCTTATTAATATTGTGTTGTCCATCCGATGATGCACCAATCTAAGCCTGATTTATTTTCCTGGAAATATATAAAAAAAAAAAAATTAATAAAATTTTATGTCGCAATAACATAAATTTAATTAATGAAATAGAATTGTTTAAAATATAAATGATTCAACAATATTTGTTAAATGAAAATAATATTGTTTGTCGCACACAAAAAGCTTAAAAATATTATTTCTTTAATATAATAATGAAATATTAATAAAATTCTGAAAATTCGACCCACATACAAAATTATAAATAGGTTTGTTTGTACATATTTCAATAATACTGATTTCCAGGAACAATTTGTCATTTGTGGTATTTGTTGGTAAATTTCAAATTAATATTCTGGTAACTATGGAATTCTGTATAAAAATTAAATACACATATTCTTACATACTATATTATTTTATTCATTTGTAAATAGATTTAATTATTTTTATTTTATTTGAAATTTATTTTACGTAAATCTTTTACCAATTCAAACGTCTGAATCATAAATTTTGGATGGCTTTTAGAAGACTTGATTTTTGCACAGTATTCAATTGATATAAAATCAAGTTTCATTCTTGGTGGAGGTGCAATAGTGCAGAAGAATTGTTCGAAGTATAATTCGTATGTTGTTATATTGGATGACTTTAAAAGCCATACAAATAAAAATATTGAGTTTTATCAAATCGCTCAGTATTTTTAAACACCAGTGAACCAAAAACTATTCAAAAATGTAAATATTTGAAAGAGATGGTATTGGTAGTGGAAAAGGATAGATGATTTATTTATTAAGAAAATAGCTTGCTAACAGTTTTACAAACAAAAATTAAAATGATTCATTGCAGGATTGCAGCTAGGTTTAAATTCGGATAGTATTATTTATATCAGTAACGTTAAATAGAACTGGAGCAATTTTGGTTTTGCGTTTTTTTCTGAGGTAAACTCTGAAGAGAATTAATTGCCTTGAAAGATAACTGGTGATTTTGGAGTTGGAGTGAAGGAAATGATGGGGATATACCAATAATACTAATTATTAATTTTGAAGCTGATAGCGAGGACAATTGAAAGGCGATAACACCGAAATCACAAAGCAGAAACTCTCCTTGAAGGATATGATATTTTTACTTTAAATTACTCCAATACTTTAATTTTGTAAAATTTTCTCAAGAGATCCTTTAAAGTTTCTAAGTTCTTTGCATTCTTCTCGTTTTTTTAAATTTTGTAATTCAACAATTTTTAAAATCTTAAAATTGGTAAAACTCAAGGTATTTATATTCAATCTATTTTGTTAATTTTAATTTTGTAAATTAATGTTTGAAATTATTAAAATTATTTTAATTTTTAAAATGTACAAAAAGTCTTATTATTTTTTAATAAATTTGAATTTTTAAATTATTAGAACATTTTAATAATCTTTGTTAAATTTCTAAAAATTTATTAAATATTTTAAACCCGTTTAAAATTCTTTTGAAATTCGCAATGCTATAAATTTGCATTTCTTAAATGCTATAAATTCATTAAATTCTATAAATACTTTTTAATCACTTTTTATTTAATTTTTTTTTTTTTTATTTCTATAAATTCCTTAAATCCTTGAAATATTGTAATGTCTTTAAATTCTTTAATTTCTATAAATGTTGAAAATTCTTAAAATTCCTTAAATTCTTGAAACGTTTTAAATCATTTTCAAATTATACAAATTTGATAAATTTTTCTTTCAATTAAATTCTCACTATCTTATAAACTCTAATTTAAAAAAAAATTTAGAAATAGCTAGTTAAATTCTTTGATTTTTTTTATATATTTAAAAAATTTCTTAAATTGTTGAGATTTTAAAAATGTTTTGATTTTCTGAATTCATCTTGTAAAAAAATTTAAAATTCACAGATGCTTAAAATTTCTAAATTCTATACATTCCTGAAATTATTTAAATTCAATTTTGTTAAATTCTTTAAAACTTAGAATTTGTTATTAAAATTTTTAAATTTTTTTAATTTTATTAAATTTGTGTTTTGAAATTTTGACTAAAAAAATTAAATAATTTTAAATTTTTTAGTTTCTTTGACTTATTTAAGTATCTTTGACTTATTAATTTTTGTTTTAAATTCTTTAAATTTGTAGATTTTAAATTTGTAGATTTTGATAAATTCACAAATTCATTAGTTCAATTAGAAAAATTCATAAAATCTTCAAATGTTTTAAATTTCTTAAATTATTTTAATTATCGTTTTATTTTCTTTTTTTTTTTGGAATTTTCAATATCTAGAAATCTACAAATTTTTATTTAAATTTTTGTCTTAAAATTCATTAAATTTTTTTATTTTTTGAATTTTTAAAATTTTTTACTTTCTTTAAATTTATTATTCATTAGTAAATATTTTAATTCTTAAAATTTATATTGTTTGACCCTGTATATTCATAAGATATTTCAAAAAGTCTTGTAATTTTGAAAAGTAGATAATCCTTTGATTTTTAGATTTTCACTATTCTTTATATTGTTTAAAATCTTTAATTGTCTTAAATTTTTGAAACCCTTTTAATTTAAAAATCTTTAAATCCTATAAATTCTTTAAATTTTTAAACTCTTTTAATTCCTTAAGTTTTTCAAATTTTACAATTCTTTAATTCATAAAATTTTGATTTGTTCTAAAACTTTCTAAAATATTCAATTTTTATAAATTTTCGTTCGGTTAAATTCTGTATTCTATAATTTTTTGTAACTTCTCCAAATTTGTAAAATATTAGTATTCCTTTAAATTTTAAAATTTCTGAAGTTCTAGTGATCACAATTCTATAAATATTTTGACTTATTTAAATTTATGTCTTGAAACTTTTAAAATTTATTAAATACTTTTGATTATTAGAATAAAACAAAAAATTTAATTTTTTTAGGTTTTTTAGTTCTTTTGGCTTTTTCTCTTAATTTTTTAAAACTTATTTAAATCATTTAAATTTATTTTAAAACACCTAAATTTTAAAAGTCATTATTTTAGTTTAATAAAAAATCATTAAAATTCATAAAATTCTTCTAATGAGTTTTAAACAGTAAAAATTTAAAGTACTGTTTACAATCTTTTAATTTTAATTTTAATTTTTTATCCTTTGAAATATTGTGCGGTCCTTACTATTCTTAAAATTATTTGAATTTTCTAGATTCTTTAATTTTCATTTAATTATTTAAATTCTTTAATTTCTTCAAATAACGATTTTTAACAATTTCCTTAAATCCTTCGTTTTATTCACAAATTCCTAAAATCTCTAATTTTTTAAATTTCTTAAATTATTTAAATTATTATTTTTTTTATTGAGAATCTTGAATTTATTATTCAAATTTATAATTTTTTTAATTTTTCTAAATGAATCAAATTAATGTCTTAAAATTAATTAAGACCTAATACTTTAGGGTCATCCCATATGAAATGGTACGTGAGTTGGACGCGAATGCGATGTCACAAAAATTGTTCAAACTATATTTATTGCATTTATATATATAAAAAAAATGTTGAGCATCGATGAACATCGGCCATTTTAGAAGAGAGACAGAAGGCTTGATTCCTTAATTTCATTACTATACTCTTTATTACGGTGTCGAATTCACCCAGTTTTAATTTTAGATAAAATATTAATAATCATAATATTCTTAAACATTAAAATATCAATAATATATTATTTTGACATAACTAACAGGTTTTATATTTTGAAGGATATAAAATTTACTATAGAAGGATATAACATTTTGAGTTCAAGAGACTGTATCTCAAAATTTTTCTTCTAGTGCCAAGCTGAATTTTTCTCAGATTAAAGTGCCATTATTAGTAAGTAATTTAACGTTCATTTAAAAAATTAAAAAAAAAAAATATGTACTTATTTTGTTATCGAGATAAAATGAAAAATGAAAAATTATTAAAATCAAACTATTTCATAATTTTACATATACTTCTGGCTATCAAAAACCGTTTAGAAAACCAAAATCGGTCAACCCGTTCCGAAAATATGATCAAAAACGTAATACATATACCCAAAACTCCTCGAAAATGCGAAAACTTTAAGAGAGTGTAAACTCAAGAGTGTAAGAGAATCGAAATTTATATATCGAATAAATATAGTTTGAAATTACGCGTCCAACTCTTATACAATTTCATATGGAATGACCCTTTAAATTCTTAAAAGGTTTTAAAATATTTTTAAATAATTCGGGTTTGATAAATTTGTTCTTTAAATTAAATTCTTACTATTCTATAAATTCTAATTTTTTTTAAATTTTGGAAATAGCTAGTTAAATTCTTTGATTTCTTTAAAATATTTAATAAATTTCCTATATTGTTGAGATTTTAAAAATGTTATCATTTTCTCAATTCACTTTGTTGACAAAAATTTTAAATTCACAAATGCTTAAAATTCCTTAAATTATTTGAATTCTATTTTATTAAATTCTTTAAAATGAAGAATTTGTTACTAAAATTTTTAATTTGTTTTAATTTTATTAAATTTGTGTCTTGAAATTATTAAAATGTTTTAAATTCTTTTGGTTAATAAAATGAAATAATTTTAAAATTTTTTAGTTTCTGTGACTTTTTTTAAAATTTCTTTTCTAATTCTTTAATACTTTATTTAAATTTGTAGAATTTCATAAAATCTCTAAATGAGTCATTATTTCAATTATAAAAATTTTAAATTTCTTAAATTATTCTGATTATTGTTTTATAGTTTTACGAAATTTTCAATATCTACAAACCTACAAATTATTATTCAAATTTCTTCATTAAATACTTTTATTTCTTTTTGAATTTTTGAATGCCATTAAATTTATTATTCATTAACTAATATTTACATTTTTAAAATTTACTATATCCTTTGAATCCTTTAAATTCATAAAACATAACAAAAATGGTTTTAATTCTTGTAATTTTCAAAAGTCTATAATTCTTTGATTTTTTAGATTTTCACTATCCCTTATATTTTTAAAATATTTAATTTTTTTAAAATTTGGAAACTCTTTTGATTTTTAAAATTCTTTAAATCCTTTAAATTTTTTAAATTTTAAACTATTTAAATTCCTTGAGTCCTCTAAATTATTAAATTCTTTAAATCCTTAAATTTTGAAATATTCTTAAACTTATTTAAAATATTCCATTTTTATAAATTTTCTTTCCGTTAAATTCTCTTTATCCAATAAATTTTATAATTTTTTATAACTTCTTCAAATTTGTTAAATTTTAAAATTTCCCAAATTCTAGAGATTAAAATTTCTTAAATATTTTAATTTATTTAAATGTATGTCTTGAAATTGTTAAAATTCATAGGATGAAACGAAAAATTTTAAATTTTTGGGTTATTATTATTACTTGAGGGCCATGTGGGCGTTCAAGCTACCTCGCACTGCGACTTAAAAGATCTTTTGTGCATCAAGCCAAATTTTTTGGGTTGTTTAGTTCAATTTATTTTCTTTGGAATTTTTATTTTTTCCAAATTTTTTAAATATTTATTTGAATTATTTAAATTTATTTTAAAAAAAACCCCAATGCTAAAATCATTATTTTAGATAATTATTTTAGAATTTTAATAAAATTTCAGGAAAATTCATAAAATTCTTCTAATTAAATTTTAAACAATAAAATTTTAAAGAACTGTTTAAAATCTTTTAATTTCAATTAATTCATTTATACTTTTACATTTCTTTGAATTTTCCAATTCTTAAAATTTGTTAGTTCCTTTAAATATATTATTCATTGCCCAATATTTTAATTCTTAAAATTCATTAACAATTAAACAAAAACTAATTTTGCTAATTTTTTAAATTATTTAAATTTTTAATTGTTTTTAAATTTTTCTAAATGATTTAAATTGATTAAATTCTCTAAATCGTATAAATTTTATATCTTGTCTAAATTCAAGAAATTTCTAATTTTCTGATTTTTCTAAATTAAACTTCTTATCACAAATTCTTAAAGTCTTTAATTTTTTTAATTAATCAAATTAATGTATTAGAATTCAAGAAATTCTTTTAATTCTTAATGTCTTCGAAATATTTTAATACATATAATGTTTGATCCCTCAAATATATTATTCAATAGCCAGTATTTTAATTATTAAAATTTTTTAAATCTTTCGAATCCTCTAAATTCACAAAATATTTTAAAAAATGATTAAAATCTTTAATTTTTTGAAATGCTTCAAATTTTTAAAATTCTTTAAACTTTTTATCTTATAAACTTCTTAAACTTTTTTATAATTTCTCTGCATTACATTCTCTGTATCCTAGAAATTGTATAATTTTTTTTTGATTTCTTTGAATTAGTTAAATTCTTTAATTTATTTAAATTTTATAAATTTCCTAAATTTGTGAGATTCAATTGTGTAATTTCCTTGAATTTTTCTTGTTTTATTATTCAGAAATTCTTAAAATTTTTAAATGTTTTAAATTCCTTAAGGTATTTAAAGTTTCTTATTTTTTTTAATTTTTTAGGTTCTGTTAATCCTATAAAATCTGAATATTTTATTAAAATTCTTAATTTTTTTAAAATAATCAATTTAAGCCGCCCCGGTGGCACAGTGGTTAGCATGCTTGCTTTAAGCTCCGGAGGTCCCGGGTTCGATTCCCGGCGGGTGATGAAAAAATCACGGCTGGTTAAGGGTAGGATCAATGAATTAATCACTCATTATCCGTTAACAAAATGATTACGAAACTTCAAAATGAAGCGGCCAAATCCCTCCATGGGATGTAGCGCCAGCGAAAAAAAAAAAAAAAAAAAAAATCAATTTAAGCATTGAAATTATCGAAATAAGTACATTAAGTTCATTAAATTTAAAAGAAAAAAAAATTTCTATGATATAATTTTTTTAAATTTTAGGGATGTTTAAATCTTTTAAATTTATTAAAACCTTTTAATTCTTCAAACTGATAGAATATTTCGAATCCGAAAATTTAATAAATACTTAAAAACCTAAAGTTAGCAAGTTTCGACATACAAAATATTGTAATATTACGGCACGATTTAGTTTAACTAAATCAAGCCATTACAAAATTATCCTAACGGGAAAATGCTAATATGACTTAGCCTGGGACTGGAGTCCAGTAGGGGAATGTGGTCATGGGTTTATGTAGCACCCCGTAAGATCTTAATGTAGTCGTAATTTGGGTCGATAGAAAGAAGGTGGTTGAAGATAACCAAAAAAAATGTGGGAAAGGAAAAGAAAAGAAGATTTTAACACGGATCCACCACATGGTTAGGAAGTGTGGCTTACCCTTATTTTTAGATCATTTGAGAGGAGAGGAATTGCACTGATTTACGAATTTATCCGTCCATCAAAAGAATAAAAAAAAATTTGGCAAACAACCAAAGAAGTTGGCCATTGGCCCCTAACAATTTAATAAGATGTTAAGACTGTTGAGCGTTGTTAACAACATTGAGAACAGTGCCAAAGCACTTACCGTCTCCCGTCCCGTGAGAAATCGTTCACAGACCCTCAACAATCAGTCCCCTTTGGGTTAGTAATGTTGAAGTTTTGTCATATTTACCAGATATTGTTTTCCTCTTCGTTGGCAAACGAATATACAAAAAATACAAACGAATATAAAAAAAAATTGATCTAGGTTACTCTACACATTAACAAACGATCAATAAAATTTTTACCATAATTATTCACTTCCAAACGTAACGACACAAAAAAAAAAAGCCTTAAATAAAATTTTGGCGAGATTTTTATACAATTTTTTCTGCTGATCAATCAAAAAAACATTTTGTTTTCCATCGATCAATCAACCGAACAATTTCCATAATCGCACCTCCAATATTTTCTTTGGATTAGTGATTATTGTGCAAAATTTTCCAAAAATGAACATTTTGATTGAGGTGGCTTAGGCACGTACTTCGTTCACAAAATCGAACTACTAAACATGACTTGGAGTCGGCACCAACGAATGTAGGACCTCGTGGGAGACCACCTATCCGATGGATGGACGACGTTGAGAGGGATCTATACACACTCGGTCACCATGTCTGGCGTTCTCTTACGGCGGGTCGAATTATTTGGAGGAGCATCGTTGAGGCGGCCAAATCCCTTTATGGAAAGTAGCGCCGGCGGAAGAAGAAGAAGGAAGACTTCGGCATATTATATAAATTATCGTACGATCAATGTAACAAATTCTATATTGGACCATCAGGAAGATTTAACGAACACATAAGAGAAAAGAAAACCCACGTCTACTATTATATCAAATTATGCGCTACACGTGAAAGAGAGGAACCACACGTTTACCAGTTTTGAAAATAATGTAACAATGTTACACACAATTTAAAAGCAAAAAATAGTTGTTTAGTAAAATTATGCGTAAACCTAGGTTACAGCTAACCGAGCGACTTTGCATCATGTATACATCGTCCCATACATTTCAAAAATCAAAAAGTAAAAAAAAACTGACACTTAATGAACCACATAAGACCCAGCATCTTGCCTTTGCAAAGGAACACCAAATGATAAAAAAGGTTACATCAGGTTGTTGTTTTCGCTATCCCGTTTATTATACCATTTATCTTAGATTATTTTTCTCTTCCTAAATCATGAAATAATCATTTTGTCCGTCGGGCCCGTTCAAACGCATCATTTTTATTTGATTTTTTTTTATAAAAGAAATTACTGTCTCTGTTTTTTTACAGAAAACCATTATTAACAATAAATGACATAAAATATTACAATAATGGGAATAGAGAAATCGTTGACTAAAGTTAAGACGATAAACCATTACATCTTAGGTGTTTCCTGTTTCAACGATGTTCTACAGTTTGAATTTTTGTTTCATTGCCATAGAGCTTTTTCGTCTCCAATTTAGGCTTATAAGTTAAAATTTGGATCATAAAACAAACCTTTGCCGAAGTCTAAACATTTCTGATAATGCCACTCATTATCTGCTGAATATTTTTATTTCTAATTTTAAACATAGTGTTTGTTACCTTTAAAGTAGATTTAATTTCGTTTGAAGGAAATGCCGGTAACACGGCTCTTTCTTATATACTCAATCGTGACAACGGTTTTTTTGCCACTACCGCGACTCCACCTCGAGACCTATAATTTGCAAAGCAAAGCGTTACCCATTGTACCACCACGGGCGACTGTTTATTTTATTAGATTACTTCGGATTCTGCACTATTCATACCGGTTGATCAGGCGGGCCAAAATTTAAAATTGTGAAGTTGCCAAGTGACAAGTCGACAATCCCTACTCATAGTATTACAAGTGACTTTATCATACTATACAACTATATCATATTTAGATAGAACTCATTCTGTTTCTTAATTCCAATTTTTCCCGTTTAAAATATGACAGTTCCCAGCTACATTTATTGACCAAAAATAGTATAAACCTATTACATTTTTACCAATCGCTCCAGTTATATTTATTACATGTAACAATATAATATTATTGACTGAAAGTAAACTTCTCTTATAAAAAACAAGATATTTTGTGATATTATCTCACGGGACTTTTTCGCAAATTGATATAACAATATCCAATGTTATAGAACTATAAAATATAACGTTATTATATCATGATTTTGGAATATATTAAATCAGAAATATAACAAGAAGCGGTAATACATTGTTTGTAGGGATATTGTTAATTGGGGAATTCCCGTTATTACAATTATGCATTTTTTTGACAAGCCATTATTCTAAATTATTTAGTCGTCATTAAAAATTCAAAGAGTGCAACAGCAAGTTCTTGATTTTCTGTAATAAAAATGAGTGCTAGAGCAAGGAAAATGTGTTCAATGGCACGCGATATAAATAATCAAAATTCAAACAAAAATGTTACAAGTGCAGAAGTTGATATTGAAAATCAAAATAAAATGAAAAAAACTGAGTATTGTGAAAATGATAATATAACGCCAGGTAATTTGAAATTATGTTCTGAGTTTTATGTTTTCGATTAATTTAATCATTTCTCAGATTCAAATATTGAAAAAGCATTAGAGCTAACTATGGGAAATGAAACTAGCGAAGGTAAATATTGCCAAGTGGACTCATCAAAGTTTATTTCCTTAGACATCACCCATGAAAACCATGATGAGAACGTACATGTCAATTGTTTAACAAATGAATTAATTAGCTTTAATAATAATACTCCCAGTCCAGGTAAATTTTTATTGAAATTAATTTGTCCATAAAAGTATTCATATTATGTAGTTCCCTATTTTGTTTCATATTGAATATTTAGTTCTAGGGAACAGCTCTGGAGTATTTAACCAACCATCATGTTCAAGACCATTAGTCGTTTATGAAGAAAATTCGGATTTTTCCGGTAGGCATAATTTTATTTGTTTTTGTAATGTATTATATATACCTATCTAATATTTATACCAATTAATTAAACAAAATCAAATATTATAGATTTCCAAGACAGTGGCAGTGAGTATTGCCCTTCGCCAGATATGGATTCATCATCGGATAGTACTCCGCCTTACAGTCCTATTACACCGAAAGGAATACATAACCATTTTTCAAATCAGTTGGAGGATAATATTACACCAACCAATCCAAAACGTAGAAACAACAAAGTATTTAAAAAAACGTCGAAGAAAAGGCGTTTATTACGACATGAATGGAAGGCGGTAAAGTCAAAAATGTCATACAATGCTGGAATTGAACATTTTAATGTACGTGATGAATTGATAAGATCTAGATCGATGAAGCCACCTTGTAATTTCAAAATGAAATGCTACCAGAACTTGAATGGAGATGATCGTCAAAAAATGTTTACGAAATTTTGGAATTTAGGGAACAAGGATAGACAATGGAATTTTATTCTGAATTATAGCGAGGAGACAAATAAGTTACGGACAGTTGTGAATCCAAAAATAATACGGAATCCAAACAGAGAATATTTTCTAAGTTCATTCTCTGGAATGCCTTCTGATAAAATAAAAGTGTGCAGAGAAATGTTCTTAAATACATTGGATATAAATTCTCAATGGGTACAAACTGCATATAAGAAACGAAACGATGGCCAAGGAATTTTAGAACCAGATAAACGGGGTCGATTTGTTCGGGAACCCAATGTTAAAACACATCAATCCAATCAATATGTGATAGAACACATTAAATCATTTCCAGCAATAGAGTCACACTACTTGCGAAAATCGGTTACTAAAACCTATATAGAAGGAAACTTGAACGTTGCAATTATGTATCGCCTCTTTTTGGAGTGGTTGAAGGAAAATGGTGTATCATGTAGTGTTACTGAAAGACAATACAGGGATCTATTTAATACACATTTCAATATTGGTTTCTTTGTCCCCAAAAAAGACCGCTGTGAAGTTTGCACGCGACAAGACAACCTTCCTGATGCTCAAAAAACAATTCCTGAAAATGTTTTGGCTTACAACACTCATATTGAAAATAAAAAATTGGCTCGAAGTTTAAAAGATGCTGATAAATTAAGAGCCATTGGTAGTGAAAACAAAATAGAAGCAGCAGTTTTCGACTTCCAAAAAGTTTTAGCTACTCCCCAAAGCGACACCTCCGTATTTTACTATAAACGTAAATACGCCGTGTATAATTTTACCGTTTATAGTCTTAATCGCAAGAAGGCCTATTGTTTTGTGTGGCATGAAACACTAGCTAAACGAGGATCTTCAGAGGTGGCAAGCTGTCTTAAAATATTCATTGAAAAACAAGTCGAGAAAGGATACAACGAATTTTTGTTTTGGTCCGACAACTGTTCAGGCCAAAACCGTAATAAAACCATATTTACATTTTATGTATGGGCATTGGGCAGCCAACAAGTATCAGATCAAAATTACACACAGATTTTTGGAAAAGGGGCACACTCAAAATGAAGGTGACAGCGTTCATGCTACAATTGAGAAACGGAACAAAAATATGGAAGTATTTATTCCGGCGCAATGGTACTCCAATATACGGTGTGCAAAAATCAAACCACCTTTCTATTGCGTCATAGAAATGTGTCAAACAGATTTTTTGAATTTCAAAATTTTATGAGACGAGTGCAATTTTCGGAAAAATACAGACAATGAAAAATTCTTGTCAAATAAAGTTCGTGAAATAATAATTTCACCTGAAAATCCGACGACACTTTATTATAGGACCGATTTTCGTGTAGAAGTTGCAAAATTTCTAGAGTTAGTGAAACCTAAGAAGCCTAGAGGTCGTAACGCAAAAAAAGATATTACGTTACAATTATTACAAGGTGTTGAACCAGAAAAATTGTATAATTGTTTGTTACCAATATCCACCAAAAAGTACAAAGACTTAATTTTTTTATGTAAAAATAATTACATTAAACAAGTTTACCACTCATTTTACGAAAATTTGCCTCATGTTGAAAATATTTCAATTGTAGAGGACGACGAGGAATGCTAAAGATTTATCTGAAATAACAATGAATGTGATTTGTTTTTTTAATTTTAAAATTAATTTTATTTAAATTTTTGAAATAAAAGACTGAATTTAAGCTAACTGAAAATCGCTGATTTATTTTTTTATGAACTGTTCAGTAGAAGAAGTTCCAAATTTATATTTTCTTGTATTCTGATCTCCATTTTTTGTTTTAAAGAGTTCTTCTTAGTTTTATTTCTAGTTATAGTGTATTCATTCGTTACTATAGTATAAACGCGTTTTGTACCACAAAGTAAGAAAACATTTTTTGTTCCAAATTAAATAATTACTATTAATTTTGTGTTTAGTTTTTGTAAAACACCTCCAATTTATATTATCACAATATTATTTATGCTGTTCTACATCAATATTTCTACATAAAAAACAATGACAATGTTATTTGTGATAGCAATTTTCGATTTAGCCCCAAATGAAAGTATAACAAAACATATTAACGGAATTTCTAAGTTCTGAAATGAAGCTAGACAGTCGTTTAAAATTTTGGCAATAAGCTAATACAAAAACCCATCATATCCACGAAAAGCCCTTCGAAAAAACTATAAACTTTAAAATTTAGGAGACAAAAAGTTAAAAAGTGCTGTACTGAAAAATCGATTTTTTCACTTGTAATACTATTAATAGGGATGGTCGAAGTGATGACGCATCTCCCTCAGTAATTTGGTATGCCCTCAATATTTATTCTATTTGCATCAATGATGTTTTAATAAAAAAATTGAGATCTTCCTAAATTACTAATTTTTAAAATGTTAAATTATCCGAGAGTTGAGTTTAGCACATAACCTTTAGAACGGTGCTAATTTTTTTGTATCAAAATAAAACTAAATTCACACAACATTTTAATTTAGAAAATTTCGTACATTAAGAAACAAATTGTCCAACTGAATTTGGTTTCTGAAAAGTGCATTTTCATAAAACCACAATTGGTAGCACTTGAATTTTTAGATAACATATAGGAATAATAAATATTGTTTTCAATTTTTGGTTACTATTCCCATAGACATTTTAATTTGCATGCATTTCATATCAGAAAACATTTTATTTAATAACGTGTTTCATTCATTTGGAAACCAGATTTTTTTTATAGAATTCCGAGAAAAGCTTAGGTAAGTCATGTACACCTCATATATTTTATTTTGTATAAGCAGAACTACAAATACGAAAACTTAATATTCTTTAAACAAACAAAGGCAAATAAATAAGTAGTTTAACAACAACAATAACAACAACAAAACGAAATCCACTTTCCTCGTGTATAATAATAGGTATGTATGTACCTCTATATACACTTATTATTTAACGTTAAAACTTTTCTATTTTTATCAGAGCCAAATAAAATAAAAACACAAAAACTTTTCTTATCTAAAAATTATAATCAAAAACAAATTTTCTTAATAAATCAAAAATGCTAACAATACTTTTTAAATTTTACTGTTATTTTTAATATTTTTTTGCTTTAATAAAGTTATTCCAATTTTATATATTTACATTTATTTATTTCTTGTATTTACTCGTACATATAAAAATAAATTTTCTCATCTACAAATGGCATTATAATTATTATGCTTTAAAAACAATAACAAAATAGCAAACAAAATTGGAAAAATGGTAAAATCTAAACCGCAAATATATATATATGTGTGTGTATGGTGTATATAATATACAAAAAAATACAAATAACTTGAAGGAATATATAAATTTCAAGCGAGAAATAAAAATAATTTAATCCTAAAAAACAAAAACAAGTAAATATTGAAAATAATCATTTTTCCATTTCCTAACAGCCCAAGATATAAACCTACCCACATTCACCACACACCACAGAGCATAATGTTCTCTCTCCATTGACATTGTGTTCCCATTGGTTTTTGAAAGTTAATACTCGAAAAAAATAAAGTTTTTCGTGTTTTTTTTTGTCATTTCCTAATTTTATGAGTTTTCCTTTTCATTTTATTTTGATTCTTTTTCCAATTTAAATACAATTTTGCTAAAATACCAAAATAATCGTCATTTTGAAAGAAAATTAAATTAAAAACATATTATTATTATTGCGTGGGTATATTGAGTGGGAAATGGTTTAAATTAATTTTTTTTTTTAAATATTGACGATGAAATAGGTTTTTTCCGGATTGTCACTGCACTTGATATAATAATTTTCACTTGAATCGTGGAGACAGAAAAGAAAATATCCGTTAAGGGAAGTATTACATTTTGCAGACCATTATGTAATTTTCATGAGAAGAAAAGCTTAGATCCAGGTGCTGCGACTTTATTGTCGTCATTAATATTGAATTACGCTTTAGAATTCAAAATGATTTTGATAATTTTTCGAGGTATGTGCTTTGATATGTAACTTTGAAAATAATTAGAACTTGTTTAATCTCAGTTAGCTATACAAGGTGATCAAGCGAATAATGTCAAAGCACAAAACTATCAATCAAAATAGTTAAATGTTACGAAAATAATTTAAACTGTATAATGGCAAAATTTAGTTTCGTTACGCACATTTCCATCTCAGATATGTCCTTTGCATTCTTCTTTTAGTTTGTTTGACTTAAGTTGTCTCTTGTTCACTACCAAACAATTAAGGTTCGATCACTGCTAAAATCTGTATCTTTGCCCAAAATTTAATTACTACTTCTCCGCAAAATATGCAACACGTGATCCTATACCAATTAGATAAATACTTTGTTACTTTTAAGTAAATATATCTGCAGCTCAGGTTAATTGTACGGTGTCCTTATATCGTCACCTTAGTATTTTCTGGTCGCCAGTGGTGCGACTTACATCAAAACATTCGTTGGTCCATATTACTCGAGATGTTGTCCATAACAGGAACCAAATTTAAATGTCATACAAAAATATATTTCAAATTGTGCTGGTCCAAAACTCGAGATGTTTAATGTTGAAAAGTACAAATCATTTTCTCTTTTTGTCTTATGTTGATCATCCAATCCAATTTAGCAATTCGTCTAAATTCTCGATCGCAATACATAGAGATAATTTGGTTTTGCGACAGATTTAATGAAAATAGAGAAAATATATAAATTTTCTTTTCCAAAGATGAGCGGAATAAAACCAAAATATTATTTATTGCAATCGTATGCAAAAACTAGTTAACAAAAAAATCACAATAATTCATATTTCAAATCGGGGCTTAGAAAATTAAAATAAAACAAAATATTTGCTTAACCCTCAACTCAACACCAAACTCAATGCCCAACCCTTAATCCTGATTTAAATCTTAACTCAATCAACTAAATGGCATCTATCTCAACTCAAGTAATGATAAAATTAACCCCAATTCAATTAAAATCGAACCTCAAACTCAACGCCCAACCCAATTCCTTAAACAATAAGGTTC
>CAUVYM010000504.1:0-25099 GCA_963556165.1 Tipula helvola
ACATATCTTGGCCAGTGTTTTATTAGTTTCAAGGTGGCCCCACTTGCCCTTCCGTGATGCTCTTTCAGGATTTTCGCAATCTGGTTCTTCGGTAACACCGGTAACAATTGCTTCGCTTTGCCAAGAGTGTTTTCCCACAATCCCATTGAGCCCAATAACCATTGACCCGATCTCGCCCCAAGTGAGCCGGTGTCCCTTTTTCTTCCATTCTATAATATCCGATAATTCCGTGCCATCTAATTGTGCTTTTCTGATCTTTTCATCAGTACACTCCTCGTCAGGACGTAGCACTTGTGTAAGCCTAACAATGCCTACTTAAAGTGACCGCAATGTTTGCATTCTTCTGGTCTAGATAATTCGTCGGCATTTCCGTGTGCGCTTCCCTTTAATCTGGAAATCGTAGCTTTGAAGACGGTCGATCCAATCTGCTACTTGTCCCTGTGGATTCTTTAATTGTAACAGCCACCGTAAATCACCGTTATCCTTCCGTAAATGGAATTTCTGGCCATAAGGGTCCTCATGGAAATGCTTAACACATTCCACTATAGCCAATAATTCTTTCCAAGTAACACAATAAGTACACTTGTGTTTTAATAATGTTGTGGAGTAGTACGCAATAACTCGTTCTTGGCCACTAGTTCCCTGTGATAACACTCCTCCTATATACCGTCATTACTTGCATTGGTGCCTAGAATAAATTTCACGTTGGGTATAGGTTATGCGAGGATTGGCGTGACGCACAATGGTCTCATTAGCTCGGCAAATTCTTCTTCCTGGGAATCCTTCAATTCGAATGCATTATTCTTCCTGGTCAGCTCGTGTAAATTCTTTGCGACATTGGAGAATCCCGCCACGAATCGCCTATAATAAATGGACAATTCAAATATTTCACTTCCGTTGTGAACAGCTAGATTTTTTTGGGCTTAGCTTTAATCCGGCGGCGTGTATCATATCCAAAACCTCTGCCAATCTCATTAGATGCTAGTCGAAGTCCTTGCCCATGACGATGATGTCGTCCATATATATTAGACACGTCCTCCAAAGTAATCCATTTAGAACGTGCTCCATTAATCATTCAAAATTCACAGAGGCATTATACATAATCCAAACGGTATAATATTAAATTGCCAAAGCCCGTTACCCCAACTGAACGCCGTTTTCTCACGTTCTTCATTATGTACTTCCACTTATCAATAGCCGCTTTGTATGTAGATCTAATGTCGAAAATATTCAATCATCTTGGCAGTGGGTAGCTTTTCTTCACAGATTGAGTTTTCGGTAATCAACGCAGAATCTCATGCTAATGTCCTTCTTCTCGATCAATACTACCGGTGAGCTCCATGGGCTGTTCGATGACACCTGCCGCCTGCATATGTGTTACCAGCCGGTTGACTTCTTCTTGTTTTGCTAATGGTAACCTCCTATGGATTGTTGACGAATCGGTAACCCTGTTCCTGTATCAATTCGGTGATTTACCATTGAGGTCCTTCCGTTATTATCCGATGTACTGCAGAATATGGACATGTACCTTTTGAATAGTTGATGTGCAAAATTTTTCTGTACCACGGTAAGATCCTCGATCCATGTTTACTTGAGATGTTCTACCATTTCTTCTGCCCTTGTATCGCCCTCGTTGATTGGTTTAACTATTTCCTTGGCTCCGCTCTTCTCTTCATTAGCTTCCACAAACCACAACCTGGGTGACCCAGAACCTCTCTTCAATTTTCCCCACACGATCTTCTCCGAGTTTGGTGGCAGATTCTCCCGATAATCAATATTAATTCGAATGGTAGTTACTCTTGCACTGCTAGATTAAAGTGGTAATTTGATGTTATCGGAAGTTAATACTCCTCTTTCAATATCCACCATGAAGCCATTTGCCATCATAAAGTCCATCCCCAAAATGACTTCATCCACAATATCTGCAATCAGCACTTCGTGTTGGGAAAAAATTCTCCCGATCTTTATTTTCTCACTCCTTTTTCTATCCCTTGTATCAATGTTTTGTCTCCTGTTTCCGTTTGCAACTTCAACCCGTTACCTGGTTGTACACCTCCACAGACCAGATCTTTATGGACAATCGTGTGATCTGCTCCCGTATACAGGGTTATGATGCGATCGGTGCCATCAATGTCGCATTTGATTGTTAAGCTGTTACCGCTGCATCAGTTTCTCCTCCTTTAAGCTGAATTTTTGTAGTTTAATGGCTCCGTTATCATTTCACCCTCTTGCTTGGCCACTTCCTGCTCTCTGCTTGGTCGTCGTTCTATAAGAGATGGTGATCTTTCACGTTTCCTTCTTATTTCCCAGTATCTTGGTTTTGTTATGGCTTGTACAGTCTCGTACGTCAACGCATACCCGATGGTTTCCGCGAAGGTTGCTTTATGTGACAACATTACTGTCTTGCGTGTCTCTGGATCTCGAATGCCATCAATAAATGCATCAATCTTAAGCCTTTCCATATAATTCGCCGACGTACTTCTCTTCCCTTTTGGTAACGGCTTTTCAGTTCCATGCGATAAATTTTTCGCTTTTGATTACTGCCGTTCGAGATAACTGTTGTGGTCATGTTTCGGGATAGTTTGTAAAGCCTCTGCTGCTTCGACTTTAAGGGCCACTATTAATGGCGCGACACGATGTTTGTCGTTCCAATTATTCTGATTGGCCGCCATTTCAAATTGAAATTTGATAATGCCAAGAGATGTTGTTCTGTCGAAAGTGGGTGGTTTTAGCTTGTTCGACTGAACGGTCTGAGCGACTTGCATTCTTGTTCCATTTGCCTTCTTGACATCGGTTACTCTTTCTCGAGACACTAAACCTCTGTTTGAAACTCAATTTGTAATTTATGTTCCACATATTGAACCTCCGTCTTAAATTCAGTTTTAACATGTTGAATTTCTATTTGCAATTTTTCTATTTCACCATTAATATTTGTGGACAATTCAAAAATTTTCTCGTCCATTCGCTTTTAGTTTTCGGCAGTTTCCCGGTTTGGCTACTTAATCTCGCCCAACTATTCTTTCATTTTAACGACCGCTCGTTTTGTTATTTCATCATTTATTGAATCATTTATTAAAATTTTTACACAATTCTACTGTTCACTTATAACTTTTATTTCGCACTAAAACACTTTTTAAATCACTTTTTTAATTCACTTTTTAATCTGCACACTATCGCTTACCAAGAACTAATGTTCTAATTCGAATTCGTTCGCTCCTTATTACTCAAACCAAACTTCTCGAAATTTCATGATTGTTCCGGTACGAACAGTTTAGAAATATTTAGAGCAGTTTTATCGTTGAAAATTCCATTTTTGTACAGTAGAACTTTCCGCTATCAATTAACTTATTCTATTCTACTATAGGTGTCACCGTAGCAATATTTTTAACCGTTTATTAGCAATCCTGGTATTTTGTTATATTTGTTCGTGAATAATTGACGTAGATAATTTATTTATGTAAGCCTTTGCGAAGGACCATCTGAAAGGTAGGGTATCTTTGGTCACGAATCAGACTGAATACCACATGCGTCATTTATTTACTTGAAAATTTTTGAATGTTTTGGAAAGTACAAACAAATACAATTTCGATATTACATATGTATTTTTAATACCGAATACCTGTATTAGTATTCTGTTAATACAGGTAGTTATAGTATTTACGAACAAAAAAATTACAAATACAACAGTATAGAAAACTGTAAATGTTGTACAAATTTTCATTTGTTCGAAACGAAGCCAAAACAAGAATCAGAAAAAAAAAAACCGTTGGATTACATTAACACTAATATAAAATGTTTAGTGGAACCTGATAATTCGGCTTGAATGAATTCTTCCAATCCTAAAATTATAAAACATGTTCGCTTTTGACCTCTCGAGCTAAAACAAGTTTAACGTTAAGAATTACACATCCAATTATTATTTTTAAACCGTCTCGTACAATCACCTTAGCTTTTATGAAATTATATGCTGTAAACACATATTCTACCTTTACTAAACTGTTTTCTGATACTCGAGTGGGAGAGCAGTTTACTTTTAAGGTTCATAACTTAAACCGTATAACACTATTTATGAATCTCAAAATATCTTTGATATTAGGGATGGTGGGAGGGGCGGGTATTACCACCCCTACTTGATTTACCGTTATTCGAATAGGCGTAGGTACTCATATAAGGGAATCACTTTGTAATTTTTTATTGTTTTACGATACGGATAGGGCATAATATGATAAAGGGCGATTTTGAAACAAGTATTTACGAAGGAACGGCCCTTCTAGCCCAATGAATATTGACAACGAGGCCGCGGCTTCCTGGGAGCCATAAACAGTTTGCCAGGGCCCCCCAACAATTGCAAAATTTCCTTCAGAATACAATAAAAAGAAAATTGATGTACATATAATTGAATATTGTATTAACAAATATAAATTATTATTAAAAAAAATGGGGGTCACAAATAAATTATGAGTTATTTGGTGGGCCGCGAGTAAAAATAGATTAAGAACCATTGTTCTAGACGATCAGTTTAATTTTTCGTACAAATTCTAATTTAGAGAATAACTCAAAAAAATGTTCAGCTGGATGGACTTCCTTTTTAAGCTAAAAAATTGGTAAGTTTGAGCGTCATTTGAACCGAATTGGAGTGTTATTTGAAGCGCGACGAACTTAATGAAGGAAATTTCATATACCTATAAATGCGCATTTGAATTTCGCTTCAAATCTTCATATGATTTCATAAAAATGAAATTGTAAATAAAAAAGATTCATTTCTGTGTTAGCCAATCGGCATTCTGTTCAACAGCCCAAAACCCGTTTATATTAAAACAAAGACGCGAAATTAACAATTTCTTAATTTAATAAGTTGTAATGGTGTGTATATCCATTTTTGTTTTCTTGTGTTTGTTTTGCCACGTATACAGTGAAACCTATGTTTTAATACGATTTTTTTGTTTTCTAAATCTGGGATAGATGATAAAAAAAAACGAAGAAGATTCAAAATCGGCCTTCTAAAAAAAATCGAGTAAACTTTTGTTTTAGCAAAATACGTCATGTTGACATTAATATCACCTCAATTTGAGTTCAGTTTGAAAATGGCATATTTTTCCCCAATTTCTTGATGTCTACAAAAAATAATTTTTTAGTAACATTTGAATCTGTCATTTAGAAAATAAAACACAGAATTTAACGAAATTCGGAGCACGACGCTCGTGTTTAATGCTTTTTAAAGATTAATATTGAAAACGTATGGAAAGTTAAAAAAATCTACACCAAAACTGGAAACTTTGGTTTTATAACATGGTTGATCTGTTAATTAAAAGTTACTATACTGTTTATTGTGAAATAGGAAATTATTTTGCGTTTAAAATATTTCGCAGGTAAATTATTTTATAGAATTCTAATAAAAAGAATCCTCCGGCGGTCCTTAACCGGTGTAACATTTTTGCTAGTTAGACCTATAAGTGTTATCAGATGATATATTTTTTTTATTTACTTTAATCAAGTTTCAAAATGTTTCGAATACATTCATAAGTAAAATTGAGCAAAAATATGAAAGTATGGAAATTTGCGAACTTTTAGGCGCATATAGTATGGCACATTGGAAAGGTACAACAAACAATTTTTTATGCGCAATATAATTTCACAAGGGATAGGAAAAAAAAATAGCGCAGGTATACGGGAGAAGTTATCCGACGATTTTAACGGATTTATTCAAATCGAAAAAAGGCTGACTTGGTATAAACTTCGGGACGCGTTTTTCTTGACAATACTTGAGGATTGCGTAATACTATTTTCAGGGTAAACTATATACATAAGAGAAGTTAACACGAAATTTTCATTCCATCCAGAAAAAAATATTCAAACCTCTTAACCAAATGGCATTCATCCCGAAAAATATTTATTGATACTTCCTTTTGGACACAATATACTTTTATAGTGAATAAACACTAAGCAGTCAAATTTGAATTTCCAAATAATTTACATGGATCTCAGATATTTGCCTCCGGGATTACTCCCGTACAATAACGGATAATCCTGCTGTCCCAACCTGATTTTCGGCTCGCACGTAAAGTGTTATTTTGAATTTTTGGATTAGCGCCGAAAGGCCGAATTCCGAAAGGCGCAATGTAGAGTGGCCGATTGTGAATAAAAGTGAAGGGAATTAAATGAAGAAAAATATTTTAAAGTAAAGCATGATTCCAAATAGTGAAGGATTCTAGTAAGTGAATAAATCAGTTAAGAAACAGCCAAGTTCCATCTTAACTCGCCAACTCCAGAACTTACTTCATCAATAAAATCATTTTAAAATTTCAATAACATTCGCACATATGCCTTACTCTCATATTCCGTAATGAAACAAGCAGTAATGAGCGGACCCGTTCCAAAGAACGATCGGATCATCTTGATGGCATGTAGTACAAAGAACTATTTCCCTTTATTTTTAAACAAAATAAATTAATGTTACAACAATTGTTCCGTATTTCCCATTAAAGAATATTATTTAATAATTTAATTAAATAATTCAAAAACAGTTTTAACGAAATTTTAATATTAGTAATCACGTTAAACATCTTTTTAACTCTTCCACCCTTAAAAATGCAAAATAACAATGGCTACTTATGAAATAAAAATTGGAAAACATGTATACGCGAAATACATAACATAAAAATATATTTTTTCTTACCTACTCAATATACCTTTATCCTCCAAAAATGTTGACATTAAATTCATTGAGGCCGTAGGACAAGTAAATAAGAATTATCGCTTTAGGTCAAATAAATAAGAATTATCGTTCATGGAGACAACATCAAATTAATACAAAAACGTTTCTAAAGTTAAATCTACCGTAATAACTAAATTTAAAACATAGAAAACAAGATATCAATATGACGCCTTCGGCTGTTAATTTACATAATTTGACGTTTTAGGAAAAAGGTCAATTGCTAAGAGAAACGGAGAAATATTCCCACAATTAACATCATTGACCATAAAAAAATAAACGCATCGCCTATCCATAACCGTTGTTATAACAAAACTTACAAAAAATTTAACCGAAACATCACATAGAGTTCTTCTTTAATCGGCCCGTCTACACGTTCAGCCATTCGACCCATTCGGTCATTAGATATTCGGCCTTTCGACACATTCGGCCTTTCAGCGTTCGGCCTTTTGATATTCGCATTATCAAATGGTAGTTCCCGAACACATTCAAAAATTATATTATCATCCATTTTGCTTAATAACGTGCAGCCATATGCAAAATGATGTGGTAAAAATTATAATAACCGGCCAAACGGTGGAGTGGTTAAAGCTGCGGCGGCCCGATCGGGAGGCGCCGGATTCGAATCTCTATAAGGGGCGGGATGCAAAAGGTATTTTTTATTATCTGATTACGATCGGTCATGACGATAAGCACATCTATGACCCTCTGTTGCTAGTACGGAATCCATGGGCCGCGACTCACCTTTCATGTCAGTACTATAGGCTGGCATGAAGCAATGCAATGTGCAAGTGGTCTATGCAACAACGGGACTATAGCTGTACATCCTCGATTTGGCTAAATACTGCGTAATGTAGGACGTTATAAGCTAACTGCGAAAGAGTTGGGAGGGCCTTGAGCCCCAGAAAAATTTGCAAAGTTAAACACAAACGAACAAACAGAAATGATAATAAACCAAAATAAAAATGAATCGCTTATTTTTTGTAACTGGTATCCGGGTACCTTATAATCCGTGCAAAACAATTTTTTATTACACTCTTATAATATCGGTCAAAAGTCTCGTTTACAGATATGCCAAGTTCTAGTCAAACTACCGATACTATTGGTGGAAGGTGTAACCGATCTATTGGCGTCGTACACGTTTCTGTTATCGGGTATGCTGTAGTCGGCATATAGGAGGTTCTTTGCCGCCAAACCGATATTGACTGTTCACTTCTATATACTGTTACGGTCAGTGAATTATTAGATCATTACTTTTGTGTCGTACTGTATATGTGTATCTATATATATAGAATATTTGTGCTTTATATAAATTGGCATACCTGTGTTAGACGAACATTTGTTTATTTGTATAGTTGTAAGTACATAGCTCAAGAGAGAAAAAAGGGGACAAATGTTTTGGTCCAAACTGCAATAGCATAGTATTGGACATTGGATTAATTGTTTTTTTTATTAGTGTATCGTGCTTATGAAGAAAAATGGTAATGGAGAGGAATTTTTACTTTTGCCAACATTATAGTGAGAAAAATTACTTTAAATTCTCCATTCAAAAACTGCTTGTCAGACGAATCGCAAGGTATTGATTTGGACTGGAATAGCTTTAAAATCGAATTTGAAATGAGTCTAAAGTCTCAAGAGTAGGTATGCCAGTACGAACAATTTACTACCTGACGATATCATTGAGGAAACAGATATCCATGTTTAAAAGCAATATGCGTTAGTGTACTATACAGGCTACATGCTACTGTGTTTTAAAGAAAATTAATTGTCAAAGCTGCTGGAAGATGTTGGTGAAGAAAGACGACGAAATCAAAATTTCGGAAAATTTTTTGGCAGCATTTTTTTTTAAGCAGAATGAGACTAATTTTTATGCCACCCCGCGGTGGCACAGTGGTCAATATGCTTGCTTTAGGCTTCGGAGGTCCTGGGTTCGATTCCCGGCGTTTGATGAAAAAATTGCGGCTGGTTAATGTAGGATCAATGAATTAATCATTCATTATCCGTTAAAAATACGATTACGCAACTTCATAATGAAGCGGCCAAATCCCTCTATGGGATGTAGCGCCAGCGAAAAAAAAAGTGTTTGATAATGATTGCTCAGGAATACACCACCTCTTTCTTGCCAAGTTTAAATGATGATTGCTATGACTATATTCGGAAATTCGTTTATTTATTTTTACTACGTTTTTATTAACCCGCTTTCTTGTCTTTAAGTTTATCTGTTTGGTTCAAATTTTGCAATCGATTTTAAAGTAACTTCTCGATGAGCTAGAGACTTGAAACTTTAAACATAGCTCATAACTGGATGACAATACAATATTAACTCGCTTTCTTGTCTGGTTGTTTGTTTGTTTGGCTATTCGGTACAAATTTTGCTCTCGATTTTAAACTAACTTCTTGATACATCTCAAGATAGGTCTCGGGATCTGTAATTATTGTGACAACGCTTATTTAGATTGCTTGATAGTTTCCATATATTTCATTGAAAATTCAATTTTTCTGAATATTATCAGCAAATTCTGAGCTACAAAATCCTAAAATTTCAAATTGCGCTTCGATTGCGGTTCTTGAAACCTCTACGGAGAGGTCGGGAGTTTTGCTGTTAAAATTTCGAGTTAAAAAGTTGGTGCGTTGTTGCGTTAAAAATCTGTATGGCTTTAATTATTATCGAACTGTATAGTTTCAACTAGGGGCTCAAGCTGCTCTTAACTTAGATAAATAATGTCGGTTTTTTACGGCTTACGGGAGATGAAAGTGGAGGAGCAGAATATTGCAGTTGTCGGGAGAGATGAATCATTGGCGTAATTAGGAATGGGAACCGTTGAAAATGGAAATTTGGTGTTAAACAATGTTTTGTATGCTCCTAATTTAACCAAAAATTTACTTTCTGTCAACGCTATATCGGAGAATGCAAAATGTTGTTCTAATTACGAAAGACGACGATCTTGCTCTTGAAGGGATAAAACAAAACAACGGATTATGTAAAGGATTGAAATAAGCAAACCGTATTGATATCAGAAAAGAAGTCGAAAGCGATGGAATGGCATCATCAGCTATGCCATCTTAGCTCCAAAAATATGAAACATCTCCCAAAGCTAACTGAAGGATTCCACATCGAGAGCAAGGATTTAGATGCGTTTGATTCAATCTGTGAAACATATATGGAAGCAAAGCTAACGAGACATCCGTTTAAAATAGTAAAATTATAAGGGTGGAAAGAAAACTGCAAATAATTCATACCGGTCTTTATGGTCCCTGCTATACTATACTTGATTATACAATTAGTCATTCGTATACTCCTCAATTAAACGGAACATTTTAACAGTACTTTGATGGACAAAGCACGATCACTAATTTTTAATTCAAAATTAAATAAGAATTTTTGAGGAGAAGCACTTCGTACTTCAAAGTATCTGTTAAATCGAAGTCCGACTGAATTAATGGATACATCTCCTGTAGAAAAGTGAACTAAGAAAATCCAATCTGTCGACATTTTTGGAAAATACGCTAAAATTCTAGAAAAACTGAAGAAACTGGACAGTCGGAGTAGTAAATTCATATTTGTAGGATATGGATTGAACGGTTACCGATTATGGGATCCAGTGAAACAACACATTTTGTAAAACATACACATTTTGAACCGATTTTGTAAACAAGAGAAATTTTAGCAGAAATACGATCAGTACCATATCAGTTTCCGGTATAAGCGAGACTAAGACAAATGTAACTGAATTTATAACGACCATAATTAAAAGCCACCACGTCGATAATTTTTTCACGTTTTTCGTTTTAAATCTTACAAACATTTTCATAGCTAATAAAAATTCACAATCATAAATTTTCAGGACAACCTATAATGGGGTTAAGAATCTGTATTGGGTTATAAATCTGTACGTGGCTAGGAGAAATTAGAAACTGAAATAAACCTGAAATTTGACACATGTCTTTGTCATAATCTCATCAAGATGTTTAAAATCGATTGCAAAATTTCACACACATTAGACTAAAAAGCAGGAAATAATTATTTAAATAAACATTTTTTTTTCAAAATACCACGTTTTTAAAACGGACTAAAAAGTATAAAATAATTTCTCCTAGCCACATACAGATTCCTAACCCCATATAGATTGTCCTGAAAATTTGTGATTGTACATTTTTATTAGCTATGAAAATACTTGTAAACTTTAAAACGAAAAACGTGTGGCAAATGCAATAGATAATATTAAGGAGTGTAGAGGGTAGCTGTCGATAAAACTCACAGAACAGATCATATCATTTGCAATGCAATAAAATTGTTAGTGACTTAGATGAACTATTTATGCATCAATTATCTATATCATGCGATGCGCCCCACGTTTTTCGTTTTAAATCTTACAAGTATTTTCATAGCTAATAAAAATTCACAATCACAATTTTTCAGGACAATCTGTATGGGGTTAGGAATCTGTATGTGGCTAGGAGAAATTATTTTATACTTTTTAGTCCGTTTTAAAAACGTGGTTTTTACATTTTTTTTATTTTATTTAAATAATTATTTTATTGTTGTTTTGATGAGAAAGAACAGTAAATGGTCCACACAATAAATAGTGAATTTTCAAAAATTAAAACTCGTTTCGCTTCACAACAAGCACCAAGAGAGCTTAAAATATTAAAAAGTTAAAAACAAATATTTTTGAATTATTTTTATGCAATTTAATTACACTTGTCCCTCTATTAACACGATAATTGATTAGCGCGAATAGTATTTAGTTTTAATCAACGCGAGCTGTTTTTGTCTCGAGCCCCTAAATATGCCATTTTCACAAAAACATTCAAAGTTCAGATAAATTGATAGGCGCGGAATTAATAACCTTTACAAAACAACCAAATCCTATCTTTAACGGAAATTGAAAAAAAAAAGAAATCATGTTTAAAATCTACATTCTGATAATCTTGCTTGATCGATGCTAATTAGTATTAAAATTAGTATTACAACGGCTTTGTATCATAGACACGTAAATACGTTTTATGGCGAGGCAATACTAGCATCAAATAGATTATGAAATAGCAACTCAAATTTTCATAAATAAATGTACTACTATATTTCCTTTTGAGCCCATTTTTACTAACATTATAGTTTTTTTTAGTTGGTAAAATTTAAAAAGTGGACGTGGGCCCTTTCATAACTAAACGATTCAACTTCATCCAATGGAACATATTAACCCTGCGTGTGTACACTATATTTTTTGAGACACGGTGTGTACACTGGGTATTTTAGGGAACAGTTGGGTTTTCTAAGTTTTCTAAGCTATCAAAAAATCTGAAAAAATTCTGGGTTACTTCTTGAAGTTTCTACTATATGGCCCAGAAGTTGCCAAAATCCAAAGTTTAAAACCGTTGGTAATAAAAATTGAAGAATAGTCGAAAAAGCGGTAAAAATCGAATTTTGTTACAAAATTCGTAACTACATTAAACAAATATTTAAAAAAAAATGGTTATAGGCTTTTGTAGTTTAGACTATGAGCTTTCAAAAAAATGTAGTGTCTTTGGCGTGGGCTTCAAAAAGTTGAATTATTTAAGCACCTGAAAGTAGGGAATAGTTTACGGATTCAGGCATGTCATAATAAACGGAGCGGTAATTATTTGCTAATTAATATAAAACCAACATTAATGTTCTACATTAGTATGTATGTATGGATATGTAGTACATTAGTGTTGATTTTGGTTCATTCATAATTTGCTTTGTTTTCATTTTCCCCACATAAAAAATAAATCATACATAGTAGGATAGTATTTATTAGTTTGTTTTTTCTTTACAAAAGTGAGCAAATGATAGTTATACAATAATATGTATGTTATCGTCTCTTTTTGATTGGATACTCAAAAAATTTATAAAGAAATGCTATTTGATGGTTCGAATGCCAATTTAATATATGTATGAAAGGGAACACTCTTATGTATTTCCTCAATGCTAATACTGTAAATATAGAAGACACAACTTGTTTCGGATCACAATCATCTTGAAATGGCCCAGATATTATAACATCATTCTGCAGCAACTTTTGTTCAAAAACATTTAGTTTCGATTGCAAAATTTGAACGTCACAATTATTATTGCTAACATTTTCAACAAGTTGATCGATTCTCTTGGAATTATCAACTGCTTTAATTTCGATGGAGTTGATAGTCTCTTGTAGATTGATAATTTTGTTTGACAAATCGTCATTAGAACCTAATATGGCAGCCATTAGATCTTTATTAGATGGGTTGTCGGTATTACACAAACCCTTAAGACTACGAGTAACCGGCATTATAGAAACAAGTATCGGTTAATTGCTCTTATAAAATACACTTGTTATAAAACAACTAATTTTATAATTCATATACACTACTCCAAAAAATTAAAGGAACACTAATTTTTTTCAATTTTTTTAGTGTTTTTTTAAGATCTGTAGGTATCTTAGTAAAATACGGTCGTACAGAGATGAAAAGAAAAGCATTTTAAAGCTTCAAATCTCTAGTTTTGAGACTTCAGAGCGGAACATTTTTGTGAGATACGGTTATCACGCAATCATAAGAAAGAGCGCGAAGAAAAAAAATTCGAATTTTTTTTTTTTTGTAAGGTGCCATGGGCTCGGGAAATTTTTTTTAAGTTAAACCAATGCATAGGTCGGTTAGCCTGTTAATTAGGCGTAAATTTAATTTCATTCTGGTCTCTCTATGTCAACTTTTTGCTGAGATATCTGACTTTGAATCAAAAAAGATCCTTTTGCCTATGATCATCGATATCTCAGCAACCAATGACTGCACAGTAAACTTTAGGGCACCCTTAAAAACTTCAGTAAATTTCCTACAAGACCCTTTAATGATTAGTGGAGAACAAATTTTTTTTTCACCCTCAATACTGATTTGAAAAAAGTACAAAAAACGACTTTTTAGGTTGTCTTAATAAATCTACCTTTACTTTACCGTTATTGATGAAAAGACTAATGTTGCCAAGTCATTTTACAGTTTAATGAACTCCTAATAGCCCTGTATTATTTTCAAATTGATCCATCCAACCGTTTTTTCGGACAGATTGATCAAAGTTTTACAAAACAATTAAAGGAACAAGTGATCATCAAAATAAAAAAACGGCTTTTTTCACATTTTGCGTTAGTTACTTGTTAACCCTTAACGATCGTACGATTTTTTTTGTAATACTTGCCGATAAGAGACGATAGAAAATTAAATAAAGTTCTGCAATATGAGCAATTATTATGGAACATGGCCATTTCTCATCCGATTTTAGTGAAATTTGGTATGCACGATGGAAATGGGATTCTAAAATGATTTTTGAATGAAGTTCTGGAATATGGCCAACTAGGATGGAACTTGGCCATTTCTTAACCGAATTTGATGAAATTTGGTATGGGAAATGGAAATGGGATTCTAAACTGATTTTTGGATAAAGTTCTGGAATATGGCCAACTGGGATGGGACTTGGCTATTTCTTAACCGATTTTGATGAAATTTGGTGTTCGCGATGGAAATGGGATTCTATAATGAATTTTAGCTAAAGTTCTGGAATATGTCCCATTAGGTAGGAACTTGGCCATTTCTTATAAGATTTTGATGAAATTCAGCATTTGTAATGAAAATTGGGTTTTAAAATTATGTTTATATGAAATTCTGGAATAAGCCGTATTAGGATGGAACTTGGCCGTTTTTTATCCGATTTTAAACAGATTTAGCATGTACTATAGAAATAAAACTCTAAAATTATTTTTGGTTAAAGTTATATGTTAAAGTTGGAAGGCGCTTGCCTATTCCTTAAACGAATAAAAGAAATTCGATATGTGCTTTAAAAGTGAAAAACTAAAATCGTTATTCCATGAATTTAATGATTTATTTTATCAATAATTTATGAATCACAAAACTTCCAAATTCCATGACAATTGGCCAAATTCTGGAACTTTATCCAAAAATCAGTTTAGAATCCCATTTCTAAGGCACGTGCTGAATTTCATCAATATCGGATAAGAAATGGCCAATTTCCTTCCTAGTTAGCCATATATCAGAACTTCATCCACAAATCATTTTAGAATCAAATTTCCATCGTACATGCTAAATTTCATCAAAATCGGATAAGAAATGGCCAAGTTCCATCCTAGTTGGTCATATTCCAGAACTTTATCCAAAAGTCAGTTTAGAATACCATTTCCATTGCTTATACCAAATTTCATCAAAATCGGATAAGTAATGGGCAAGTTAGTTCCTTCCTAGTTGGCCATTTTCCAGAATTTCATCCAAAAATCAGTTTAGAATCCCATTTCCATCGCGCATAGCATGTTTCATCAAAATCGGATAAGAAATGGCCAAGTTCCTTCTTAGTTGGCTATTTTCCAGAACTTTATCCACAAATCAGTTTAGAATCCCATTTCCATCGCCCATACCAAATCTCACTAAAATCGGATGAGCAATAGCCAAGTTCCATCCTAGTTGGCCATATTCCAGAACTTTATCCAAAAATCACTTTTGAATCCCATTTCCATCGCGCATACCAAATTTCATCAAAATCGGTTAATAAATGGCCAAGTTCCTTCCTAGTTGGCGATTTTCCAGAACTTCATCCACGAATCGTTTTAGAATCCCATTTCAATAACGCATACCAAATTTCACTAAAATCAGATGAGAAATGGCCATGTTCCATAATAATTGCTCATATTGCAGAACTTTATTTAATTTTCTATCGTCTCTTATCGGCGAGTATTACCATAGAAGAATTACTAAAGAAGCATATTTTGTATGAGTCAAAGATACCTAAGAAAATAATTTCAAATATTTTAAATTCAGTTTTTGAAATTTTATGAGACGGAGATAATAATTTCTATTTGCCTCTATTTATCATTCATGTTTTAAATATACAAAACGAAATGTTTTGAAAATAATTGAAATATCTACAATTCTACGAATACAAATACTAGAAGCCACACCCCTTACAATTTTTGTTAATTTTCTATCATTTAGATTTTGCCTTTGTATAAGCAAAACCAAAATAAAACACAAAATATGAATCGATTCAGAGTGTGTGACGAAACGACTACTAGACGAATATCTTGAATTTGATTTTTTTTTTTTGAAATAGAATGAAGTGTTTTTAATTGTTGGCATTTTGCTTTATAATTCCTTAAGAATAATTTGGCAAAAAGTAATTACTCTAAAATTTAAACGAAAATTTAAATTCTGAAAAATGAAGATTTAATAATCTTCCTTTTCCAGAATTATGTGTTGAAATATTCTGCGAAATGGAGACTTTCATTCTAACTTTAATATTAAATCTCCATTTTCCAGATAATTTTAATGTTCATTTTCAAGCGAAAATATTTGTATTAATTCCAGCGCGCAGCTCTTAATTGGCCATATTCATTTTTTTAAGAATCACATTTCCATCGTTTGTCGAATTTTATCATAATCGGTTAAAATATAGCCAAGTTACAGGCTAATCTTCCATATTCAAAAACTTCTTCTAAAAATCATTTTACAGTCGCATTTCCATCGTACCTGTCGATTTTCATCAAAGCTGTTTCTAAAATAACCAAGTTCCATCAATTTCATCTGAAAATCATTCAATAATCCCATTTCCGTCTTAGGTCTCAAAAATCATAATAAATTAAGAAATAGCCAAGTTATAGGCCAATTGGCCCTATTTCAAAAGTATATCCAAAAATCATTTAAGAATTCCATTTGCATCATATATACCTGTCGAATTTTATCATAATTGGTAAAGAAATAGCCAAGTTACAAGCTTTTTAGGCATATTCTAAAACTTCACATAGCAATAATTTAACAAGCCTATTGCCACCGTACCTGTCAAAATGTATCATAATCCCAAAATAAATGTCCAAGTTACTAGGTAATTCGCCATATTCCAAAAATGTATTCAAAAATCATTTAACAATTCCATTTACATCGTACCTGTCAAATTGATATAATAGCTTTTTGGATTAAACGTGCATTTGCCTTTCAATTTGTTTTGCCATACGATATTTGCCAAATATGCAAATTTGCCAAAGATATTTTGATGAAACGTAATTTTGTCAAATGTCGTTTGTTACTTAAACGGGTCCCTTAATGAGAACATTCTTATTTTAGCAAAAATCAAACGTTCGAATATACGAGTATATTCCAATAAATAAGCGGAATACAAAATAGTACATCGCTAGAAGGAATTGTTCATGATTAGATTATTATGAATCGATTTATGATCGCAAAACAAAAATATTTTTAGGTTGGAACATAATGTTGCTTCAACCTACGTTTAAAGCTGTCTTTACTTAAGTAAAAGTCGAACAAATGGTCGATTTTATTAAAACTCTTCGACATCATGTTTACCGGTTCATTGTCACCATAGTTTGAGTTATGATTTCTTAAATTCCTACTCGGTGCCTTTAATTTAATTGATTCCAGTATGGATGGTGCATCGATTTGATCAAGTAAAATATTTCCAATAAACGAACACTTTAAAAGCTCTCGTCTATTTTTCAGTGTCGTCATTTGAAAGGTTTTCCATCCAGTAGCATATAATGGTAATCGCTTCAGGTTAACGTGGTGCGGTAAGTCATGGTCGTAATACCATCCGTCTTTACACGTTATATACCGTATAAACTTTTTTTGGACATTCGATTTTTCTGATAGATTCGTCGTAAAAAGGACACCAGATGTTGACAGCGTATTCAAGTTGAGATCTGACGTAGGCATAATACAGGATCTTGATTGTCTCGAGGACATGAATACCCCCAGTCCAATGCTTAATAAAACCAAGCATGGAATTGGCTCTAGCAACGCATTGCTCAATATGCTTAATACACACATTTTTAAAATTTTTTTAAAAACACTTGTTAAATATTTCGCAAAATTACAAAAGATTTAAAAAATCACTCGATCTATTTCGGCTTATTAGGCCGTCATCAGGAGTATCTACTCTTAACTTAATTTAACAGGCGTTTTTAAAAAATTTTAAAAATGTATGTATTAAGTGTGTTTCGCCAAGTGCCTACGGCAGAAAGTGTAAAAATTGAGGAGGTTAGACTCACACCATTTCGCTACATTGTCGATGTCCTCTTGTAGCTTATGGGTATCGCCGATGTTTTCCACTGTTTTAAAGATTTTGAGATCATCGGCAAACATTAATACCTTAGAATGTTGTATTACTTTAGTAACGTCATTGATGAAAATTATGAAAATCCAAGGACCAACATGAGAGCCTTGTCGTGCTCCTGAAGTAGCTTGAATTGATTCTGATCTTCTATTACTAAGCTCAATATACTGAATGCGATTACTCAAATATGATTTAAACCACGCAACAAACTGTTTAGAAAAACCGAATCTGTATAACTGTTCCAACGTTTTACAGTGACTGATGGAGTCAAAGGCTTTGGCAAAGTCAGTATACACCACATCAACTTGCTTATGCGCATTTCAATTTCTTTAATGGTGTTGCTGGTAAATTCAATAAGATTTGTTGATGTTGATCTCTTGGGTATAAAACCATGCTGACACTGTGAGATGAATCGATGAACCAAAGATCTGAATGAGTTGCATACTACCAGTTCAAATAACTTGGGTATTGAAGATATTGATGTAATTTCTCTGTAACAAGAGCCATCATTTCTTGCTCCTGTAGTAGCTTATTATGCAGGCTATTGTGGTTCAAAAAAATAAATTGTGTTGAATGTCGGATTAATACTGGCTTTACACCGCAGATAGTATAATAGCAAAATAGTACAATACTACTTTGATATCCGGTGTAAAACGGATGTTTTGATAGTATAATAGAAAAAATAAAATATAATATGTATTTTGATTTGATAGCTATCAAATTTTAATACCTATTATATTTTATTGTAGAAGGAAAATTTTGACAGTGGATTATTGATAAATTAGTCTAGAAACGTATTAGTGTATTTTGAAATTATTCTTTTTCATTATTTTGTTATAATTTTCTGTTTTTCATGAATATTTTATGCCGACTACGGTAGATAAATAGTAAAATAGTATTATACTATTTTGCTATGATATGATCTACGGTGTAAAGCCTAAGCCAGTATAGGCTATTAAAAGAAAACAAAGAAATTCCTGCAATAGCTGATTCTTTCATATTTGAAAAAATTTGAAAAAAATCAACAATTCGGATCATTAAAAGCACCGACAACAAAGTCTATGCCGAAGTAGCATACACATGTCTTTTAGTTTTTGAGCAAATATTGAAAAATGATTGCCATTTACCAAATATTTGTTTTAAAACAACTGAAACATGCATAGCATTAATTGAAAGAGATTTTTCCGTGAGAGGCATAAAGCCTTTAAAAGAAGATGGGCCTCGTTATGACCATATAAAAATATTAATTAATTTTTTATTCTGGTACTAATAAGAAAAAAATCCACACGGTCTATAACAAACCGACAACAAGCAAATCCAAAGACTAAAAATAAATTAGCATAGCTTCAAAAAGGTTAAAAACTTTAAGTAATTGAAAAATATAACAATTTCTGAAATAAAAAATAATAAATTTGACACTCATATATGATCTTGATGTTCATTTAAAACCATTAACCAATATTGTTGCATTTCATTTAAATTTTTAACTTATGTCATTTTCCACTTGTACATGATCTGAAATTGACAATTTTTCCCTTCTTGAATTCTTTTGCATTTTACAGCAGCTAAAGCATTTTGCTGTTATTTGACAACTTACAACAATTGCACTATATGTTCTACTAGTTATTCAACCCCAATTTGGAAATCATCGAATTCACTGATAAGTAACAGGCCCACATGACTACTGGGACACCCCACCAGCAGTCGGGTGATCGGCTCACTTATCAGTGAATTCTACGGTTTCCAAATTGGGATTGAATAACTGGTATTTCGCTTGTTATATTGTAATTATAATTGCTAGTGTTAAGTATTGGACAAGTTTTTCTACAGAAATTCAAAAATCTGAATTTAAATAATTTGAAAGGTGTGGGAAAATTTAGCAAAAAATCTCAATTTATCAAAATTGATTTAATTAAAAAAAACAATTTTTTAAAAAATTTTGAATCAAAGAATACGCAAAACTGATGTAATTCTTTTTCTTATTATGTATCATACATTTTTTGGTCGAAGAGAATTACATAAATATATGTATATACAAATAAATATATCACGTAACTAATATTTTTTTTCATAAATACACTGACATACTCGTAAGTTCAAACTTCGCTCATTATTCTTATCTAGCCGGAATTGGTTAGTCTTAATGTCGAGGAATTGGTTTATCTCACAGTGTAACATTGTCATCTGAATCATTTACTACGATGATTGAGAAAATTCCAGAAAATATTGAAAACAATTAATGTTGCTAATATCATGAAGAAGAAATTAGGTCACATTAACGACCTTCACAAATAAAAGAAAAATGCTCGCACTCATTTTCATGATAGTACAAGAACTTGAGTAATCATTTACAGAAAATGTGATGGTTTTATTTAGTCTAGAATACTTGGCCGCTATTACTATTCCCAATTTTTCTACAGAACTTAAAACGAAGAAATATAAAGGGCTGAAACCTCACGAGGTGATCAGAACTTCGGTCTTTGGTATCTTCAATAATGTCATAAATTTGGTGTGACAGTTTTGACATTATTGATTTCTATTTTAACCAACATATATTTGTTTATACAACAACAGCCAAACAGGTCAAAAGCTTCAGTTACATGGGTACAGGCATCCAATTTAAAACGAAAAATCGTATTCTAGAACTTTATACCGAAAGTAGTATAACAAATTATACTGATACTTCTAACCATTTAACTGACCATATTCCAGAAATGTATCCAAAAACTCATTTTAGAATCCAATTTCTAACACACATATTAAATTTCATAATAATCGGTTGAGAAATAGACAAGTTTCATCATATAAAAAATTTGTTAACTATTCACTACATCCAAATCCAACCCCAACTCAACTCCAACTCAACTTCAACTCAACGCGCAAATTGACCCCTAATTTAACCTTCAAATCAATTCCCAATTCAATGCCCAATTCAATAATTAAATAAGCATATCGTCGGTTTGCGAGAACAGTGACACATCTCAGAAATGGCCAATTTTGAGATAATAGGAAAAAAAATCCTTTAAATGTAACAACCTTTTATCTGGCATAGTGTCACTTCTAAACTACCCATAGTTTTCAATAGATGTGACGTTGAATTTGATGAATTCAACTATTTTACACCAAAAAAAAAAATTCAAATCGATTTTCTCAAAAATATGATATTTTGAGATGTGTCACTGTTCTCGCAAACCGACGATATATAAAAAAATCGTAAATATTTATAAAAGCAGGTATTTTGGGTCAATTCGTATGGCAGGTACCCCACCCCCTTGACGTACAGTCTCCAAAAGCTTTTCAAATTTTCGCCTTGACCATAAAAACAGATTGGCGAAAAAAAATCCAAATCGGACAAGCCGTTCTCGAGATACCATGGGTCCAGACATCCAGACACACAGACAGACGGACGGACATTTTTTTTTTTTTTGCATTTTGAGACTCAGGGACTTTCAAAACGTCGGACCAACCAAATTTTTCGTCATTTTTGACAGGATTTCAATACTTTGGTCTTTTTAGACCGAAGTAATATATGTATAGTTAAACGTGTTTAGTGCGTGCAAATCAAATTTAGCTTATACACAAGTACATTTAAATTCATCATTTGTGATTCAATACGAATACAATGAATATTTATTTAATAATTATTACAATTTTTTTTTTGTTTAATAAATTAGTTTATCATTTTGATTTTGCCTCCATTCATCTAAAAACTATAATATTACATTCGGAATCGCAAACGTACCTACATTTAAACTCTATTAGATGAAGAAAAAATGCAACAAAAACATAAGCAGTAAAATAATCAAAATACAAAAAGGCGAATGACTTGTTCTATGATAGAAAATAAAATACATTAATAATTTTGCATTTACGTTTATACGTACACGTGTATTATCAATCTGACTTTATTACGATCATTTATTTCTTACATTTCGCCAAACAATCGGATTCGGATCATTTATTTTATTATTTTTTGTTTTGATAAAAAAGCACAGAAAGAGTACGCATATCGAAATTAACTTAAACAGATCAGAAGTGGTGTGTGTGTGAGAATGCATGTTCATCAAAACCAACAAAAATGTTTATACAAGCCGTCTTGTTCGCTCTTTACACAGATCCCATCAAAAAAATGTACTCTATATTATTGGTTTTGACATGATAATGTCTTACACCGCATGTTCAGAAAATTGACACGAAATTTTGCCTTTCTGAAGAGCAATTCTGAAGTCAATTTTTGCGTAAAGAAACAGTGGTAGTTAATTTATTTTAAATTAAAATAATTAATCTCCATATTAAAATAAATCTACAAAATACCGATTTACAGGGCTTGACCGCACTATAGCGAGAGATAGCCTCATCTGATTGGAGTAATTCTGGTGCTAATTTATGCATAAAAAACTGTGGCAAATAATTTAGTTTAAAGTAAAATAATTAATCTCCACATAAATTTTAATTAAAATTACAAACGGCAAAATAACGATTTACAATGATTGAGAGCACTGTAGCGAGAGAACGCCTCTTCTGATCGAAGCAATTTTTTGTGAGTAAAGAAATTGTGGCGTATAATTTATATTATATTAAAATAGTTAATCTCAACATCTTATAAACGTTATCACGCAAAACACTTACGGCCCTGTAGACGACACAGCACACCCCGATTTTTTTTTCATATACTATTTAAACAACAACAAAATCAGGTTTGTGTAGATTATGTAAATATACTATAGCGTACTTTTTTATATCTTAAGTTTTTGTACTGTATGGCTTATATAGACATTTTTGTTAGTTTTGGCATGTTGCATGTTATATTCAAATGTATTTCATTTCGCTTGTGTAACCTTTGTTTGACACGATTACAAAATTACTTCTCGACTTCTCGCCAACACTTACAAACCGGGATGTGTATCAATTTTATTACGGGCTTTGTATGAAATAACAAACGACATTTGACAAAATTACGTTTCATCAAAATATCTTTGGCAAATTTGCATATTTGGCAAATATCGTATGACAAAACAAATTGAAAGGCAAATGCACGTTTAATCCAAAAAGCTATTATATCAATTTGACAGGTACGATGTAAATGGAATTGTTAAATGATTTTTGAATACATTTTTGGAATATGGCGAATTACCTAGTAACTTGGCCATTTATTTTGGGATTATGATACATTTTAACAGGTACGGTGGCAATAGGCTTGTTAAATTATTGTTATGTGAAGTTTTAGAATATGCCTAAAAAGCTTGTAACTTGGCTATTTCTTTACCAATTATGATAAAATTCGACAGGTATATATGATGCAAATGGAATTCTTAAATGATTTTTGGATATACTTTTGAAATAGTGCCAATTGGCCTATAACTTGGCTATTTCTTAATTTATTATGATTTTTGAGACCTAAGACGGAAATGGGATTATTGAATGATTTTCAGATGAAATTGATGGAACTTGGTTATTTTAAAAACAGCTTTGATGAAAATCGACAGGTACGATGGAAATGCGACTGTAAAATGATTTTTAGAAGAAGTTTTTGAATATGGAAGATTAGCCTGTAACTTGGCTATATTTTAACCGATTATGATAAAATTCGACAAACGATGGAAATGTGATTCTTAAAAAAATGAATATGGCCAATTAAGAGCTGCGCGCTGGAATTAATACAAATATTTTCGCTTGAAAATGAACATTTAAAATTATCTGGAAAATGGAGATTTAATATTAAAGTTAGAATGAAAGTCTCCATTTCGCAGAATATTTCAACACATAATTCTGGAAAAGGAAGATTATTAAATCTTCATTTTTCAGAATTTAAATTTTCGTTTAAATTTTAGAGTAATTACTTTTTGCCAAATTATTCTTAAGGAATTATAAAGCAAAATGCCAACAATTAAAAACACTTCATTCTATTTCAAAAAAAAAAAAAAATCAAATTCAAGATATTCGTCTAGTAGTCGTTTCGTCACACACTCTGAATCGATTCATATTTTGTGTTTTATTTTGGTTTTGCTTATACAAAGGCAAAATCTAAATGATAGAAAGTTAACAAAAATTGTAAGGGGTGTGGCTTCTAGTATTTGTATTCGTAGAATTGTAGATATTTCAATTATTTTCAAAACATTTCGTTTTGTATATTTAAAACATGAATGATAAATAGAGGCAAATAGAAATTATTATCTCCGTCTCATAAAATTTCAAAAACTGAATTTAAAATATTTGAAATTATTTTCTTAGGTATCTTTGACTCATACAAAATATGCTTCTTTAGTAATTCTTCTATGATATAAGATCAAAAAATTGTAACAAGAATGCATTCGAAATTCAATAGTCATAATTTATATTTGGTAATTCATAATTCATAATTGGAGACACTGTCACATCCTAAGAAAATAAAAGTAGTTTAAATAAAAAGTAAGAAAAATAATAAATTTTTATCACTACTCGAGAATTTGGAAGCAGCTTATTAACAACACCAACAAATTGGTAAGTATAAACTAACGCGCAACTACTAACAATCGTGGTCAAATTTCTTTAGACCAACTAATTGAGAGACAATCGGCGTAATTGCTGTAATAATTGATTAGTTGAGAAGGAGAAATTTCTTAGTTTAAGATTATTCAACTAACATAAAATATCTCCTGTGAGTCGGTTCTCTATAACTAACCATAGAAACCACTCACCATCTATAACTATAAAACACAGATAGACATCGAGTCAATAGCTTAGTTTAGAAAAATTAGATTAATCGAATATAACCATCGATAAATCTACAATATTCATCTGTAGACTAGAAACATAATTTAACTTAACACCAAACATCAAACAATCTTAAACAAAAGACAATATTAGGTAGCACATACATAGACAATATATTTAGATATTACCATGAACACACATTTAAATAATATAATATTGACGCAGTAGACATTAAAAGACAATTACAATATTTTCACATACAATTACAATATGGGGATAAAGGCTAAATTTCCCTGAAAACAGATGACCATATGCAATTTTGAGTGTAAACTTGATATTCATCACTTTGTAAAATTGTCCCCAATGATTTGTCATTGGTCTCATCGAAGTTTTTAATTTAAATGGAGTCCTTTCAATAAACTAAATGATTACCATTTAGCAAATCGATAGAGGGGTGAATTCTAAGCAAAAAATGTTAAATGAAGTTTTTTCGATAAATAAATATTGTTCGAGTTATTCGCGATTGAAAATGTTGATTTTTCATGTAACAAATTCATGTTTTAGAGCAACTTTTT
>CAUVYM010000505.1:0-7500 GCA_963556165.1 Tipula helvola
AAAAAAAAAATTATTTTTTATGATAAAAATAATTTTTTATTAGATTTATTAACACATTTAATAAATTCATGTGGTTAATTATAAGCAAATCGATAAATAAATAATGAATTTTGAATTTTTGAAAAAAAAAAAATCCGATGGTTTCATTTTTTATGTTGTGCTCTTTACTTTAACATGAAAATCACAAAGCGAGAACAAAAATTTGGATCATAAAAAAAAAAAATTTTATTTTTTATGATAAAAATAATTATGTATTAGATTTATTAACACATTTAATAAATTCATGTGGTTAATTATAAGCAAATCGATAAATAAATAATGAATTTTGAATTTTTGAAAAAAAAAAAATCCGATGGTTTCATTTTTTATGTTGTGCTCTTTACTTTAACATGAAAATCACAAAGCGAGAACAAAAATTTGGATTATAAAAAAAAAAAAATTTTATTTTTTATGATAAAAATAATTTTTTATTAGATTTATTAACACATTTAATAAATTCATGTGGTTAATTATAAGCAAATTACGTTGATAAATGATAAAAATAATTTTTTATTAGATTTATTAACACATTTAATAAATTCATGTGGTTAATTATAAGCAAATCGATAAATAAATAATGAATTTTGAATTTTTGAAAAAAAAAAAAAATCCGATGGTTTCATTTTTTATGTTGTGCTCTTTACTTTAACATGAAAATCACAAAGCGAGAACAAAAATTTGGATTATAAAAAAAAAAAAATTTATTTTTTATGATAAAAATAATTATGTATTAGATTTATTAACACATTTAATAAATTCATGTGGTTAATTATAAGCAAATTTACTTTAACATGAAAATCACAAAGCGAGAACAAAAATTTGGATTACAAAAAAAAAAAAAAATTTATTTTTTATGATAAAAATAATTTTTTATTAGATTTATTAACACATTTAATAAATTCATGTGGTTAATTATAAGCAAATCGATAAATAAATAATGAATTTTGAATTTTTGAAAAAAAAAAATCCGATGGTTTCATTTTTTATGTTGTGCTCTTTACTTTAACATGAAAATCACAAAGCGAGAACAAAAATTTGGATTATAAAAAAAAAAAATTTTATTTTTTATGATAAAAATAATTATGTATTAGATTTATTAACACATTTAATAAATTCATGTGGTTAATTATAAGCAAATCGATAAATAAATAATGAATTTTGAATTTTTGAAAAAAAAAAAATCCGATGGTTTCATTTTTTATGTTGTGCTCTTTACTTTAACATGAAAATCACAAAGCGAGAACAAAAATTTGGATTATAAAAAAAAAAAAATTTATTTTTTATGATAAAAATAATTATGTATCAGGAGTACAAATTGAAAATGCGGGATTTTTTTCTATTTTTGAACGTTTATTCTGAAAAAATGGTAACAAATGAATTATTCAAAGTATTGTCCATCGCTAGCCACAACTTTTTCCCATCTTTCTGGCAATTTACGGATACCGTCGCGAAAAAATTCGGCCGGCTTGGCTGCTATCCAGTCATCGACCCATTTTTGGGCTTCTTCGTAAGAATGGAAGCGCTGGTCAGCTAGGCCATGTGTCATCGATCGGAAAAGGTGGTAATCGGAAGGAGCAATGTCTGGGCTATACGGCGGGTGGGGTAAGACTTCCCATTTCAGCGTTTGTAGGTATGTTTTGACCGGCGCTGCAACATGTGGCCGAGCGTTGTCATGTTGCAAAATTACTTTGTCGTGTCTTTGCTCGTATTGTGGCCGTTTTTCTTTGAGTGCGCGGCTCAAACGCATCAATTGAGTTCGGTATAGTGCTCCTGTGATGGTTTCGTTCGATTTCAATAGCTCATAATACACCACACCCAGCTGGTCCCACCAAATACAGAGCATGAGCTTGGCGCCGTGAATATTTGGTTTGGCCGTCGATGATGATGCATGGCCGGGGTAACCATATGATTTTTTGCGCTTCGGGTTATCGTAACGGATCCACTTTTCATCACCAGTGACAATGCGATGCAAAAAACCCTTCCGTTTTTGCCGTTCGAGCAGCAGTTCGCATGCAAAAAAACGGCGCTCGACGTCTCTCGGCTTCAGCTCATACGGCACCCAATGTCCTTGCTTTTGGATCATTCCGAGGGCTTTTATACGATGGGAAATGGCTTGTTGTGTCACTCCCAATGAATCTGCGAGCTCTTGTTGAGTTTGACACGAGTCTTCATTGAGTATTGCCTCCAATTCAGCATTCTCAAACTTTTTCACTTGGCCCGGCCGCTCTTTGTCCTCAACGTCAAAATCACCACTTCTAAACCGCACAAACCATCTCTCGCACGTTGAAACCGATGGAACATGACTCGGATAAGTCTCGGAGACCAATCGATGTGCTTCAGCAGCACTTTTCTTCAAATTAAAGAAGTAAATTAAAACTTCCCGCAAATGCTGTTTTGTTGGCACGAAACTCGACATATTGAGAGCTCAAAAAAACTATGAATTTGACACTGCGACAAATTGACACATACTGAAAATTAAAGCTATAAGACGTAGCTTTGACATGAACATAGTCACAGTACTGCCTGATGCGTATAGCGTTAGTAACGCCATCTGTTATCAATCCCGCATTTTCAATTTGTACCCCTGATATTAGATTTATTAACACATTTAATAAATTCATGTGGTTAATTATAAGCAAATCGATAATAAATAATGAATTTTGAATTTTTCAAAAAAAAAAAAATCCGATGGATTCATTTTTTATGTTAAGAGATCATTTATGAATATAAAGCCAAATTGTAAACGACATAGTTACGGGTGGAGTAGTGTGAATAGGGAATATCAGCCATCATACTGATACCTAAAACATGCTTTAATCATAGATTGGTCGTATAAATAATAATAATGTTAAATGTAATATACGATCTTATTATGTTCACATATAAGTCAAAGTTGTATATAAAATGTAACATGTTTAAAATGAAACAAAAGATATTGACAACATAATTGCGACCTAACATAATATTCCTGTAGTCAACGACCATACCATGTTTACGTACCGGTTCTCGTCCGATCACCGAAGTCAAACAACATTGGGCATAGTTAGTACTTAGATGGTTGACTGCTTGGGAACACTATGTGTTGTTGGTATTTTTTCCATTTAAATCCGATGGTTTCATTTTTTATGTTGTGCTCTTTACTTTAACATGAAAATCACAAAGCGAGAACAAAAATTTGGATTATAAAAAAAAAATGTTTTTTATTTTTTATGATAAAAATAATTATGTATTAGATTTATTAACACATTTAATAAATTCATGTGGTTAATTATAAGCAAATTTACTTTAACATGAAAATCACAAAGCGAGAACAAAAATTTGGATTATAAAAAAAAAAAAAAATTATTTTTTATGATAAAAATAATTTTTTATTAGATTTATTAACACATTTAATAAATTCATGTGGTTAATTATAAGCAAATCGATAAATAAATAATGAATTTTGAATTTTTGAAAAAAAAAAAATCCGATGGTTTCATTTTTTATGTTGTGCTCTTTACTTTAACATGAAAATCACAAAGCGAGAACAAAAATTTGGATTATAAAAAAAAAAAATTTTATTTTTTATGATAAAAATAATTATGTATTAGATTTATTAACACATTTAATAAATTCATGTGGTTAATTATAAGCAAATCGATAAATAAATAATGAATTTTGAATTTTTGAAAAAAAAAAAAAAATCCGATGGTATCATTTTTTATGTTGTGCTCTTTACTTTAACATGAAAATCACAAAGCGAGAACAAAAATTTGGATTATAAAAAAAAAAAAATTTTATTTTTTATGATAAAAATAATTTTTTATTAGATTTATTAACACATTTAATAAATTCATGTGGTTAATTATAAGCAAATCGATAAATAAATAATGAATTTTGAATTTTTGAAAAAAAAAAAAAATCCGATGGTTTCATTTTTTATGTTGTGCTCTTTACTTTAACATGAAAATCACAAAGCGAGAACAAAAATTTGGATTATAAAAAAAAAAAAAAATTATTTTTTATGATAAAAATAATTATGTATTAGATTTATTAACACATTTAATAAATTCATGTGGTTAATTATAAGCAAATTTACTTTAACATGAAAATCACAAAGCGAGAACAAAAATTTGGATTATAAAAAAAAAAAAAATTTATTTTTTATGATAAAAATAATTTTTTATTAGATTTATTAACACATTTAATAAATTCATGTGGTTAATTATAAGAAAATCGATAAATAAATAATGAATTTTGAATTTTTCAAAAAAAAAAAAAATCCGATGGATTCATTTTTTATGTTAAGAGATCATTTATGAATATAAAGCCAAATTGTAAACGACATAGTTACGGGTGGAGTAGTGTGAATAGGGAATATCAGCCATCATACTGATACCTAAAACATGCTTTAATCATAGATTGGTCGTATAAATAATAATAATGTTAAATGTAATATACGATCTTATTATGTTCACATATAAGTCAAAGTTGTATATAAAATGTAACATGTTTAAAATGAAACAAAAGATATTGACATACATAATTGCGACCTAACATAATATTCCTGTAGTCAACGACCATACCATGTTTACGTACCGGTTCTCGTCCGATCACCGAAGTCAAACAACATTGGGCATAGTTAGTACTTAGATGGTTGACTGCTTGGGAACACTATGTGTTGTTGGTATTTTTTCCATTTAAATCCGAAGGTTTCATTTTTTATGTTGTGCTCTTTACTTTAACATGAAAATCACAAAGCGAGAACAAAAATTTGGATTATAAAAAAAAAATGTTTTTTATTTTTTATGATAAAAATAATTTTGTATTACATTTATTAACACATTTAATAAATTCAAGTGGTTAATTATAAGCAAATCGATAAATAAATAATGAATTTTGAATTTTTCAAAAAAAATAAAAAATCCGATGGTTTCATTTTTTATGTTGTGCTCTTTACTTTAACATGAAAATCACAAAGCGAGAACAAAAATTTGGATTATAAAAAAAAAAAAAAATTTATTTTTTATGATAAAAATAATTTTGTATTAGATTTATTAGCACATTTAATAAATTCATGTGGTTAATGGATTTCGAAAAAAAAAAAAAATTCGATGGTTTCATTTTTTATGTTGTGCTCTTTACTTTAACATGAAAATAACAAAGCGAGAACAAAAATTTGGATTATAAAAAAAAAAAAAAAATTATTTTTTATGATAAAAATAATTTTGTATTAGATTTATTAACACATTTAATAAATTCATGTGGTTAATTATAAGCAAATCGATAAATAAATAATGAATTTTGAATTTTTCAAAAAAAAAAAAAATCCTATGGTTTCATTTTTTATGTTGTGCTCTTTACTTTAACATGAAAATCACAAAGCGAGAACAAAAATTTGGATTATAAAAAAAAAAATTTTTTTATTTTTTATGATAAAAATAAATGTATGAAAATGTATGTATGAAAATCACAAAGCGAGAACAAAAATTTGGATTATAAAAAAAAAAAAAAATTTATTTTTTATGATAAAAATAATTTTGTATTAGATTTATTAACACATTAAAACAAAGCGAGAACAAAAATTTGTATTAAAAAAAAAAAAAAAATTTTGTTTTTTGATTTTGTTATTCGGTTGGTCTGTAAGTATATTGAGATGAGAAAAAAAAAATAAATTTAAAAATTTATTTTTTAATGAATTTCGAATCTTGATATTTTATTTGGTTAATGTGAGAATTTTGTATTAGTAAGAACAAAATTCCTATTCACATATAATTTGGAAATAGGAACAAATAAATATTTGCACCTTTAATGAAAAAAATTAAACGAATAAACCTAAGTTTATCATATGAATTGTATTGGTTTGAAATTAAATTTAATACGAAAAGTTATAAATTAGTTCATAAAATGATTACAATTTTATGAGCAAAATCATAATTTACATTCTGGTTGATCCTGCCAGTAGTTATATGCTTGTCTCAAAGATTAAGCCATGCATGTCTAAGTACACACTCTCGAACAGTGAAACCGCAAAAGGCTCAGTATATCAGTTATGATTTATTAGATCGTATACATAGTTACATGGATAACTGTGGTAATTCTAGAGCTAATACATGCACATAATCACGGACCGCAAGGAACGTGTGCTTTTATTAGATTAAAATCAATCGATACATTAAGGTATATTTATATACTGTGTCGTTAATAAGATGAATCTGAATAACATGTAGATCGCATGGTCCAGTACCGGCGATAGATCTTTCAAATGTCTGCCCTATCAACTATTGATGGTAGTATCTAGGACTACCATGGTTGCAACGGGTAACGGGGAATCAGGGTTCGATTCCGGAGAGGGAGCCTGAGAAACGGCTACCACATCTAAGGAAGGCAGCAGGCGCGTAAATTACCCAATCCCAGCACGGGGAGGTAGTGACGAAAAATAACAATACAGGACTCAATCCGAGGCCCTGTAATTGGAATGAGTACACTTTAAATCCTTTAACAAGGAACAATTGGAGGGCAAGTCTGGTGCCAGCAGCCGCGGTAATTCCAGCTCCAATAGCGTATATTAAAGTTGTTGCGGTTAAAACGTTCGTAGTTGAACTTGTGTCAAGCACAGGTGGTACACCGTAACTGGGTTCGTACATCATCTTGATGCTATGACGTATTACTGTAGTGGCTTAAACGTAAGTTTATCCGCGTAATAAATCTAAATTAGTGCTCTTTACCGAGTGCTGGTCTAGAACAGTACAATTACTTTGAACAAATTAGAGTGCTTAAAGCAGGCCATTTGTGCCTAAATATTCTCTGCATGGAATAATGGAATAAGACGTCTGTTCTATTTTCAATTGGTTTTTAGATCAAGACGTAATGATTAATAGAAGCAGTTGGGGGCATTAGTATTACGGCGCGAGAGGTGAAATTCGTGGACCGTCGTAAGACTAACATAAGCGAAAGCATTTGCCAAAGATGTTTTCATTAATCAAGAACGAAAGTTAGAGGTTCGAAGGCGATCAGATACCGCCCTAGTTCTAACCATAAACGATGCCAGCTAGCAATTGGATGGAGCTACATATATGGCTCTTTCAGTCGCTTTCCGGGAAACCAAAGCTTTTGGGCTCCGGGGGAAGTATGGTTGCAAAGTTGAAAATTAAAGGAATTGACGGAAGGGCACCACCAGGAGTGGAGCCTGCGGCTTAATTTGACTCAACACGGGGAAACTTACCAGGTCCGAACATAAATGAGTAAGACAGATTAATAGCTCTTTCTCGAATCTATGGGTGGTGGTGCATGGCCGTTCTTAGTTCGTGGAGTGATTTGTCTGGTTAATTCCGATAACGAACGAGACTCAAATTTCTTAACTAGATGCCGGCAGGGTTATGGTGTAGAAACTTTGCAGACATTTTTGCCTCTGTTATACTATGCTTCTAACGAGGTGTGGTTTTAATACGTAAGAGTTGTTTGTAAGTGGAGTCATACCTG
>CAUVYM010000505.1:15000-22500 GCA_963556165.1 Tipula helvola
TAAAAATAATTATGTATTAGATTTATTAACACATTTAATAAATTCATGTGGTTAATTATAAGCAAATCGATAAATAAATAATGAATTTTGAATTTTTGAAAAAAAAAAAATCCGATGGTTTCATTTTTTATGTTGTGCTCTTTACTTTAACATGAAAATCACAAAGCGAGAACAAAAATTTGGATTATAAAAAAAAAAAAATTTTATTTTTTATGATAAAAATAATTTTTTATTAGATTTATTAACACATTTAATAAATTCATGTGGTTAATTATAAGCAAATTACGTTGATAAATGATAAAAATAATTTTTTATTAGATTTATTAACACATTTAATAAATTCATGTGGTTAATTATAAGCAAATCGATAAATAAATAATGAATTTTGAATTTTTGAAAAAAAAAAAAAATCCGATGGTTTCATTTTTTATGTTGTGCTCTTTACTTTAACATGAAAATCACAAAGCGAGAACAAAAATTTGGATTATAAAAAAAAAAAAATTTATTTTTTATGATAAAAATAATTATGTATTAGATTTATTAACACATTTAATAAATTCATGTGGTTAATTATAAGCAAATTTACTTTAACATGAAAATCACAAAGCGAGAACAAAAATTTGGATTACAAAAAAAAAAAAAAATTTATTTTTTATGATAAAAATAATTTTTTATTAGATTTATTAACACATTTAATAAATTCATGTGGTTAATTATAAGCAAATCGATAAATAAATAATGAATTTTGAATTTTTGAAAAAAAAAAATCCGATGGTTTCATTTTTTATGTTGTGCTCTTTACTTTAACATGAAAATCACAAAGCGAGAACAAAAATTTGGATTATAAAAAAAAAAAATTTTATTTTTTATGATAAAAATAATTATGTATTAGATTTATTAACACATTTAATAAATTCATGTGGTTAATTATAAGCAAATCGATAAATAAATAATGAATTTTGAATTTTTGAAAAAAAAAAAATCCGATGGTTTCATTTTTTATGTTGTGCTCTTTACTTTAACATGAAAATCACAAAGCGAGAACAAAAATTTGGATTATAAAAAAAAAAAAATTTATTTTTTATGATAAAAATAATTATGTATGATATTAGATTTATTAACACATTTAATAAATTCATGTGGTTAATTATAAGCAAATCGATAATAAATAATGAATTTTGAATTTTTCAAAAAAAAAAAAATCCGATGGATTCATTTTTTATGTTAAGAGATCATTTATGAATATAAAGCCAAATTGTAAACGACATAGTTACGGGTGGAGTAGTGTGAATAGGGAATATCAGCCATCATACTGATACCTAAAACATGCTTTAATCATAGATTGGTCGTATAAATAATAATAATGTTAAATGTAATATACGATCTTATTATGTTCACATATAAGTCAAAGTTGTATATAAAATGTAACATGTTTAAAATGAAACAAAAGATATTGACAACATAATTGCGACCTAACATAATATTCCTGTAGTCAACGACCATACCATGTTTACGTACCGGTTCTCGTCCGATCACCGAAGTCAAACAACATTGGGCATAGTTAGTACTTAGATGGTTGACTGCTTGGGAACACTATGTGTTGTTGGTATTTTTTCCATTTAAATCCGATGGTTTCATTTTTTATGTTGTGCTCTTTACTTTAACATGAAAATCACAAAGCGAGAACAAAAATTTGGATTATAAAAAAAAAATGTTTTTTATTTTTTATGATAAAAATAATTATGTATTAGATTTATTAACACATTTAATAAATTCATGTGGTTAATTATAAGCAAATTTACTTTAACATGAAAATCACAAAGCGAGAACAAAAATTTGGATTATAAAAAAAAAAAAAAATTATTTTTTATGATAAAAATAATTTTTTATTAGATTTATTAACACATTTAATAAATTCATGTGGTTAATTATAAGCAAATCGATAAATAAATAATGAATTTTGAATTTTTGAAAAAAAAAAAATCCGATGGTTTCATTTTTTATGTTGTGCTCTTTACTTTAACATGAAAATCACAAAGCGAGAACAAAAATTTGGATTATAAAAAAAAAAAATTTTATTTTTTATGATAAAAATAATTATGTATTAGATTTATTAACACATTTAATAAATTCATGTGGTTAATTATAAGCAAATCGATAAATAAATAATGAATTTTGAATTTTTGAAAAAAAAAAAAAAATCCGATGGTATCATTTTTTATGTTGTGCTCTTTACTTTAACATGAAAATCACAAAGCGAGAACAAAAATTTGGATTATAAAAAAAAAAAAATTTTATTTTTTATGATAAAAATAATTTTTTATTAGATTTATTAACACATTTAATAAATTCATGTGGTTAATTATAAGCAGATCGATAAATAAATAATGAATTTTGAATTTTTGAAAAAAAAAAAAAATCCGATGGTTTCATTTTTTATGTTGTGCTCTTTACTTTAACATGAAAATCACAAAGCGAGAACAAAAATTTGGATTATAAAAAAAAAAAAAAATTATTTTTTATGATAAAAATAATTATGTATTAGATTTATTAACACATTTAATAAATTCATGTGGTTAATTATAAGCAAATTTACTTTAACATGAAAATCACAAAGCGAGAACAAAAATTTGGATTATAAAAAAAAAAAAAATTTATTTTTTATGATAAAAATAATTTTTTATTAGATTTATTAACACATTTAATAAATTCATGTGGTTAATTATAAGAAAATCGATAAATAAATAATGAATTTTGAATTTTTCAAAAAAAAAAAAAATCCGATGGATTCATTTTTTATGTTAAGAGATCATTTATGAATATAAAGCCAAATTGTAAACGACATAGTTACGGGTGGAGTAGTGTGAATAGGGAATATCAGCCATCATACTGATACCTAAAACATGCTTTAATCATAGATTGGTCGTATAAATAATAATAATGTTAAATGTAATATACGATCTTATTATGTTCACATATAAGTCAAAGTTGTATATAAAATGTAACATGTTTAAAATGAAACAAAAGATATTGACATACATAATTGCGACCTAACATAATATTCCTGTAGTCAACGACCATACCATGTTTACGTACCGGTTCTCGTCCGATCACCGAAGTCAAACAACATTGGGCATAGTTAGTACTTAGATGGTTGACTGCTTGGGAACACTATGTGTTGTTGGTATTTTTTCCATTTAAATCCGAAGGTTTCATTTTTTATGTTGTGCTCTTTACTTTAACATGAAAATCACAAAGCGAGAACAAAAATTTGGATTATAAAAAAAAAATGTTTTTTATTTTTTATGATAAAAATAATTTTGTATTACATTTATTAACACATTTAATAAATTCAAGTGGTTAATTATAAGCAAATCGATAAATAAATAATGAATTTTGAATTTTTCAAAAAAAATAAAAAATCCGATGGTTTCATTTTTTATGTTGTGCTCTTTACTTTAACATGAAAATCACAAAGCGAGAACAAAAATTTGGATTATAAAAAAAAAAAAAAATTTATTTTTTATGATAAAAATAATTTTGTATTAGATTTATTAGCACATTTAATAAATTCATGTGGTTAATGGATTTCGAAAAAAAAAAAAAATTCGATGGTTTCATTTTTTATGTTGTGCTCTTTACTTTAACATGAAAATAACAAAGCGAGAACAAAAATTTGGATTATAAAAAAAAAAAAAAAATTATTTTTTATGATAAAAATAATTTTGTATTAGATTTATTAACACATTTAATAAATTCATGTGGTTAATTATAAGCAAATCGATAAATAAATAATGAATTTTGAATTTTTCAAAAAAAAAAAAAATCCTATGGTTTCATTTTTTATGTTGTGCTCTTTACTTTAACATGAAAATCACAAAGCGAGAACAAAAATTTGGATTATAAAAAAAAAAATTTTTTTATTTTTTATGATAAAAATAAATGTATGAAAATGTATGTATGAAAATCACAAAGCGAGAACAAAAATTTGGATTATAAAAAAAAAAAAAAATTTATTTTTTATGATAAAAATAATTTTGTATTAGATTTATTAACACATTAAAACAAAGCGAGAACAAAAATTTGTATTAAAAAAAAAAAAAAAATTTTGTTTTTTGATTTTGTTATTCGGTTGGTCTGTAAGTATATTGAGATGAGAAAAAAAAAATAAATTTAAAAATTTATTTTTTAATGAATTTCGAATCTTGATATTTTATTTGGTTAATGTGAGAATTTTGTATCAGTAAGAACAAAATTCCTATTCACATATAATTTGGAAATAGGAACAAATAAATATTTGCACCTTTAATGAAAAAAATTAAACGAATAAACCTAAGTTTATCATATGAATTGTATTGGTTTGAAATTAAATTTAATACGAAAAGTTATAAATTAGTTCATAAAATGATTACAATTTTATGAGCAAAATCATAATTTACATTCTGGTTGATCCTGCCAGTAGTTATATGCTTGTCTCAAAGATTAAGCCATGCATGTCTAAGTACACACTCTCGAACAGTGAAACCGCAAAAGGCTCAGTATATCAGTTATGATTTATTAGATCGTATACATAGTTACATGGATAACTGTGGTAATTCTAGAGCTAATACATGCACATAATCACGGACCGCAAGGAACGTGTGCTTTTATTAGATTAAAATCAATCGATACATTAAGGTATATTTATATACTGTGTCGTTAATAAGATGAATCTGAATAACATGTAGATCGCATGGTCCAGTACCGGCGATAGATCTTTCAAATGTCTGCCCTATCAACTATTGATGGTAGTATCTAGGACTACCATGGTTGCAACGGGTAACGGGGAATCAGGGTTCGATTCCGGAGAGGGAGCCTGAGAAACGGCTACCACATCTAAGGAAGGCAGCAGGCGCGTAAATTACCCAATCCCAGCACGGGGAGGTAGTGACGAAAAATAACAATACAGGACTCAATCCGAGGCCCTGTAATTGGAATGAGTACACTTTAAATCCTTTAACAAGGAACAATTGGAGGGCAAGTCTGGTGCCAGCAGCCGCGGTAATTCCAGCTCCAATAGCGTATATTAAAGTTGTTGCGGTTAAAACGTTCGTAGTTGAACTTGTGTCAAGCACAGGTGGTACACCGTAACTGGGTTCGTACATCATCTTGATGCTATGACGTATTACTGTAGTGGCTTAAACGTAAGTTTATCCGCGTAATAAATCTAAATTAGTGCTCTTTACCGAGTGCTGGTCTAGAACAGTACAATTACTTTGAACAAATTAGAGTGCTTAAAGCAGGCCATTTGTGCCTAAATATTCTCTGCATGGAATAATGGAATAAGACGTCTGTTCTATTTTCAATTGGTTTTTAGATCAAGACGTAATGATTAATAGAAGCAGTTGGGGGCATTAGTATTACGGCGCGAGAGGTGAAATTCGTGGACCGTCGTAAGACTAACATAAGCGAAAGCATTTGCCAAAGATGTTTTCATTAATCAAGAACGAAAGTTAGAGGTTCGAAGGCGATCAGATACCGCCCTAGTTCTAACCATAAACGATGCCAGCTAGCAATTGGATGGAGCTACATATATGGCTCTTTCAGTCGCTTTCCGGGAAACCAAAGCTTTTGGGCTCCGGGGGAAGTATGGTTGCAAAGTTGAAACTTAAAGGAATTGACGGAAGGGCACCACCAGGAGTGGAGCCTGCGGCTTAATTTGACTCAACACGGGGAAACTTACCAGGTCCGAACATAAATGAGTAAGACAGATTAATAGCTCTTTCTCGAATCTATGGGTGGTGGTGCATGGCCGTTCTTAGTTCGTGGAGTGATTTGTCTGGTTAATTCCGATAACGAACGAGACTCAAATTTCTTAACTAGATGCCGGCAGGGTTATGGTGTAGAAACTTTGCAGACATTTTTGCCTCTGTTATACTATGCTTCTAACGAGGTGTGGTTTTAATACGTAAGAGTTGTTTGTAAGTGGAGTCATACCTGGTGGTTTGTCCTAATAAGACACTTGCTTCTTAAATAGACAAATTGCGTCTAGCAATATGAGATTGAGCAATAACAGGTCTGTGATGCCCTTAGATGTCCTGGGCTGCACGCGCGCTACAATGAAGGTATCAACGTGTCCTCCTAGTCTAAAAAGACCGGGTAAACCGCTGAACCACCTTCGTGGTTGGGATTGTGGACTGAAACTGTTCACATAAACCTGGAATTCCCAGTAAGTGCGGGTCATAAGCTCGCATTGATTACGTCCCTGCCCTTTGTACACACCGCCCGTCGCTACTACCGATTGAATATGTTAGTGAGGTCCTCGGAGGTGATCACCGTGATGCTTCTTGTGTTGTGGTTGTTTTACCAAAGTTGACCGAACTTGTATATTTAGAGGAAGTAAAAGTCGTAACAAGGTTTCCGTAGGTGAACCTGCGGAAGGATCATTAAAGAATTAAAGATCAAAACATTGAATAAAAATAATTGACCATTTCAGAAGTTCTGCAAATATAAATTTATCAATGATAATATTATATTAAGGATTGAAGTATTTCGCTTTTTGAATGGAAAAGACTGGTTTTTATTTCTAAACATAAAACAAATAATCACTCTTAGCGGGGGATCACTAGGCTCGTGGGTCGATGAAGAACGCAGCAAACTGCGTGAAGTTATGTGAACTGCAGGACACATGAACATCAACATTTTGAACGCACATTGCGGTCCATGCTAATAGTATATAATACTCTGCTTGGACCACATATGGTTGAGGGTCACTAATATTCGCTAAATAAATTATTATTTAACAATTTTTGATATGTAAATATTTTATTATATTTACAATATTGTATTAAACAATATTTGTGTAATAATAAATCGGTAAAAGACGCAAGTCATTTTTATAATAATTTATGATGTAGTTTTTAAAATCCGTTTTATAATTATTAACAATAATTGTGACTTCAACTCATATGTGATTACCTCCTGAATTTAAGCATATTAATTAGGAGAGGAAAAGAAATTAACTAAGATTCCCTTAGTAGCGGCGAGCGAAATGGGAAAAGTCCAGCATTAAGTCCTTTTACTGATAACTGGTAGAATGGAAATTCAATGTAAAGGAGTATCTATCATCTTATGCATTTTGATTATATGTTCAAGTCCATCTTGAATGGGGCCATTTACCCATAGAGGGTGCCAGGCCCGTAGTGACTATAATCTTGTATAAGAAGATATCTCTAGAGAGTCGTGTTGCTTGATAGTGCAGCACTAAGTTGGTGGTAAACTCCATCTAAGACTAAATATAACCACGAGACCGATAGCGAACAAGTACCGTGAGGGAAAGTTGAAAAGAACTCTGAATAGAGAGTTAAACAGTACGTGAAACCACTAAGAGGTTAAACCCAATGAACCCGAACTTGTAAAAGAAGAGATTCATTGATATAATAATTGATTTTTCAATAAATTATATTATGCACTTTTCTTCTATTATCGCATTGCGATGTGTTATCAATATACTACATTTGT
>CAUVYM010000505.1:27500-29089 GCA_963556165.1 Tipula helvola
TTTAATAAATTCATGTGGTTAATTATAAGCAAATCGATAAATAAATAATGAATTTTGAATTTTTCAAAAAAAAAAAAAATCCGATGGTTTCATTTTTTATGTTGTGCTCTTTACTTTAACATGAAATCACAAAGCGAGAACAAAAATTTGGATTATAAAAAAAAAAAAATTTTATTTTTTATGATAAAAATAATTTTGTATTAGATTTATTAACACATTTAATAAATTCATGTGGTTAATTATAAGCAAATCGATAAATAAATAATGAATTTTGAATTTTTCAAAAAAAAAAAAAAATCCGATGGTATCATTTTTTATGTTGTGCTCTTTACTTTAACATGAAAATCACAAAGCGAGAACAAAAATTTGGATTATAAAAAAAAAAAAATTTTATTTTTTATGATAAAAATAATTTTTTATTAGATTTATTAACACATTTAATAAATTCATGTGGTTAATTATAAGCAAATCGATAAATAAATAATGAATTTTGAATTTTTGAAAAAAAAAAAAAAATCCGATGGTTTCATTTTTTATGTTGTGCTCTTTACTTTAACATGAAAATCACAAAGCGAGAACAAAAATTTGGATTATAAAAAAAAAAAAAATTATTTTTTATGATAAAATAATTATGTATTAGATTTATTAACACATTTAATAAATTCATGTGGTTAATTATAAGCAAATTTACTTTAACATGAAAATCACAAAGCGAGAACAAAAATTTGGATTATAAAAAAAAAAAAAAATTATTTTTTATGATAAAAATAATTTTTTATTAGATTTATTAACACATTTAATAAATTCATGTGGTTAATTATAAGCAAATCGATAAATAAATAATGAATTTTGAATTTTGAAAAAAAAAAAATCCGATGGTTTCATTTTTTATGTTGTGCTCTTTACTTTAACATGAAAATCACAAAGCGAGAACAAAAATTTGGATCATAAAAAAAAAAAATTTTATTTTTTATGATAAAAATAATTATGTATTAGATTTATTAACACATTTAATAAATTCATGTGGTTAATTATAAGCAAATCGATAAATAAATAATGAATTTTGAATTTTTGAAAAAAAAAAATCCGATGGTTTCATTTTTTATGTTGTGCTCTTTACTTTAACATGAAAATCACAAAGCGAGAACAAAAATTTGGATTATAAAAAAAAAAAAATTTTATTTTTTATGATAAAAATAATTTTTTATTAGATTTATTAACACATTTAATAAATTCATGTGGTTAATTATAAGCAAATTACGTTGATAAATGATAAAAATAATTTTTTATTAGATTTATTAACACATTTAATAAATTCATGTGGTTAATTATAAGCAAATCGATAAATAAATAATGAATTTTGAATTTTTGAAAAAAAAAAAAAATCCGATGGTTTCATTTTTTATGTTGTGCTCTTTACTTTAACATGAAAATCACAAAGCGAGAACAAAAATTTGGATTATAAAAAAAAAAAAATTTATTTTTTATGATAAAAATAATTATGTATTAGATTTATTAACACATTTAATAAATTCATGTGGTTAATTATAAGCAAATTTACTTTAACATGAAAATCACAAAGCGAGAAC
>CAUVYM010000506.1:0-18402 GCA_963556165.1 Tipula helvola
CAAAAAAAATTTAGAAATATCGAAAAATGATGTATTCCATTTCATGCAGCAGGGCCCAAGCTTATCTATGGGAAAAATATAAAATACGTTGTTTTAGGCCCAATTTACTATGCTTATCCTATTGGGTCCTTTACCTTACCTTCTCATTAAATCAGGCTGAGAATACTCACATATATAGGAAAAATATAAAATACGTTGTTTTAGGCCCAATTTACTATGCTTATCCTATTGGGTCCTTTACCTTACCTTCTCATTAAATCAGGCTGAGAATACTCACATATATAGGAAAAATATAAAATACGTTGTTTTAGGCCCAATTTACTATGCTTATCCTATTGGGTCCTTTACCTTACCTTCTCATTAAATCAGGCTGAGAATACTCACATATGTAGGTTGAGGGTCGAAAGTGGGAGGGAGTTGCGAAATATTTTTGCAATTATAAAACAATATGCTAAAGAACGATCAATCCTAAAAAGTCGCAAAAAAAATTTAGAAATATCGAAAAATGATGTATATTCAATTATGTAATATTTGCATTCAAAATCGGAAGTGCGTCACTGTAGTGTGCAAATTAATTATAATTCGCATAATTAGGCTAATATACACCATAATTACTGTTTGGAATATTTTTTATTCAAAACAAAGCAGTTATTGAATTTAGAAAAAAATAAAATAACAAATGCAAAAACTGCTGTAACACCCTGTAAACAAGTGGGAGGGAGTTGCGAAATATTTTTGCAATTATAAAACAATATGCTAAAGAACGATCAATCCTAAAAAGTCGCAAAAAAAATTTAGAAATATCGAAAAATGATGTATATTCAATTATGTAATATTTGCATTCAAAATCGGAAGTGCGTCACTGTAGTGTGCAAATTAATTATAATTCGCATAATTAGGCTATATACACCATAATTACTGTTTGGAATATTTTTTTATTCAAAACAAAGCAAGTTATTGAATTTAGAAAAAAATAAAATAACAAATGCAAAAACTGCTGTAACACCCTGTAAACAAGTGGGAGGGAGTTGCGAAATATTTTTGCAATTATAAAACAATATGCTAAAGAACGATCAATCCTAAAAAGTCGCAAAAAAATTTAGAAATATCGAAAAATGATGTATATTCAATTATGTAATATTTGCATTCAAAATCGGAAGTGCGTCACTGTAGTGTGCAAATTAATTATAATTCGCATAATTAGGCTAATATACACCATAATTACTGTTTGGAATATTTTTTTATTCAAAACAAAGCAAGTTATTGAATTTAGAAAAAAATAAAATAACAAATGCAAAAACTGCTGTAACACCCTGTAAACAAGTGGGAGGGAGTTGCGAAATATTTTTGCAATTATAAAACAATATGCTAAAGAACGATCAATCCTAAAAAGTCGCAAAAAAAATTTAGAAATATCGAAAAATGATGTATATTCAATTATGTAATATTTGCATTCAAATCGGAAGTGCGTCACTGTAGTGTGCAAATTAATTATAATTCGCATAATTAGGCTAATATACACCATAATTACTGTTTGGAATATTTTTTATTCAAAACAAAGCAAGTTATTGAATTTAGAAAAAAATAAAATAACAAATGCAAAAACTGCTGTAACACCCTGTAAACAAGTGGGAGGGAGTTGCGAAATATTTTTGCAATTATAAAACAATATGCTAAAGAACGATCAATCCTAAAAAGTCGCAAAAAAATTTAGAAATATCGAAAAATGATGTATATTCAATTATGTAATATTTGCATTCAAATCGGAAGTGCGTCACTGTAGTGTGCAAATTAATTATAATTCGCATAATTAGGCTAATATACACCATAATTACTGTTTGGAATATTTTTTATTCAAAACAAAGCAAGTTATTGAATTTAGAAAAAAATAAAATAACAAATGCAAAAACTGCTGTAACACCCTGTAAACAAGTGGGAGGGAGTTGCGAAATATTTTTGCAATTATAAAACAATATGCTAAAGAACGATCAATCCTAAAAAGTCGCAAAAAAAATTTAGAAATATCGAAAAATGATGTATATTCAATTATGTAATATTTGCATTCAAAATCGGAAGTGCGTCACTGTAGTGTGCAAATTAATTATAATTCGCATAATTAGGCTAATATACACCATAATTACTGTTTGGAATATTTTTTTATTCAAAACAAAGCAAGTTATTGAATTTAGAAAAAAATAAAATAACAAATGCAAAAACTGCTGTAACACCCTGTAAACAAGTGGGAGGGAGTTGCGAAATATTTTTGCAATTATAAAACAATATGCTAAAGAACGATCAATCCTAAAAAGTCGCAAAAAAAATTTAGAATATCGAAAAATGATGTATATTCAATTATGTAATATTTGCATTCAAAATCGGAAGTGCGTCACTGTAGTGTGCAAATTAATTATAATTCGCATAATTAGGCTAATATACACCATAATTACTGTTTGGAATATTTTTTTATTCAAAACAAAGCAAGTTATTGAATTTAGAAAAAATAAAATAACAAATGCAAAAACTGCTGTAACACCCTGTAAACAAGTGGGAGGGAGTTGCGAAATATTTTTGCAATTATAAAACAATATGCTAAAGAACGATCAATCCTAAAAAGTCGCAAAAAAATTTAGAAATATCGAAAAATGATGTATATTCAATTATGTAATATTTGCATTCAAAATCGGAAGTGCGTCACTGTAGTGTGCAAATTAATTATAATTCGCATAATTAGGCTAATATACACCATAATTACTGTTTGGAATATTTTTTTATTCAAAACAAAGCAAGTTATTGAATTTAGAAAAAAATAAATAACAAATGCAAAAACTGCTGTAACACCCTGTAAACAAGTGGGAGGAGTGCGAAATATTTTTGCAATTATAAAACAATATGCTAAAGAACGATCAATCCTAAAAAGTCGCAAAAAAATTTAGAAATATCGAAAAATGATGTATATTCAATTATGTAATATTTGCATTCAAAATCGGAAGTGCGTCACTGTAGTGTGCAAATTAATTATAATTCGCATAATTAGGCTAATATACACCATAATTACTGTTTGGAATATTTTTTATTCAAAACAAAGCAAGTTATTGAATTTAGAAAAAAATAAAATAACAATGCAAAAACTGCTGTAACACCCTGTAAACAAGTGGGAGGGAGTTGCGAAATATTTTTGCAATTATAAAACAATATGCTAAAGAACGATCAATCCTAAAAGTCGCAAAAAAAATTTAGAAATATCGAAAAATGATGTATATTCAATTATGTAATATTTGCATTCAAAATCGGAAGTGCGTCACTGTAGTGTGCAAATTAATTATAATTCGCATAATTAGGCTAATATACACCATAATTACTGTTTGGAATATTTTTTTATTCAAAACAAAGCAAGTTATTGAATTTAGAAAAAAATAAAATAACAAATGCAAAAACTGCTGTAACACCCTGTAAACAAGTGGGAGGGAGTTGCGAAATATTTTTGCAATTATAAAACAATATGCTAAAGAACGATCAATCCTAAAAAGTCGCAAAAAAAATTTAGAAATATCGAAAAATGATGTATATTCAATTATGTAATATTTGCATTCAAAATCGGAAGTGCGTCACTGTAGTGTGCAAATTAATTATAATTCGCATAATTAGGCTAATATACACCATAATTACTGTTTGGAATATTTTTTTATTCAAAACAAAGCAAGTTATTGATTTAGAAAAAATAAAATAACAAATGCAAAAACTGCTGTAACACCCTGTAAACAAGTGGGAGGGAGTTGCGAAATATTTTTGCAATTATAAAACAATATGCTAAAGAACGATCAATCCTAAAAAGTCGCAAAAAAAATTTAGAAATATCGAAAAATGATGTATATTCAATTATGTAATATTTGCATTCAAAATCGGAAGTGCGTCACTGTAGTGTGCAAATTAATTATAATTCGCATAATTAGGCTAATATACACCATAATTACTGTTTGGAATATTTTTTTATTCAAAACAAAGCAAGTTATTGAATTTAGAAAAAAATAAAATAACAAATGCAAAAACTGCTGTAACACCCTGTAAACAAGTGGGAGGGAGTTGCGAAATATTTTTGCAATTATAAAACAATATGCTAAAGAACGATCAATCCTAAAAAGTCGCAAAAAAAATTTAGAAATATCGAAAAATGATGTATATTCAATTATGTAATATTTGCATTCAAAATCGGAAGTGCGTCACTGTAGTGTGCAAATTAATTATAATTCGCATAATTAGGCTAATATACACCATAATTACTGTTTGGAATATTTTTTTATTCAAAACAAAGCAAGTTATTGAATTTAGAAAAAAATAAAATAACAAATGCAAAAACTGCTGTAACACCCTGTAAACAAGTGGGAGGGAGTTGCGAAATATTTTTGCAATTATAAAACAATATGCTAAAGAACGATCAATCCTAAAAAGTCGCAAAAAAAATTTAGAAATATCGAAAAATGATGTATATTCAATTATGTAATATTTGCATTCAAAATCGGAAGTGCGTCACTGTAGTGTGCAAATTAATTATAATTCGCATAATTAGGCTAATATACACCATAATTACTGTTTGGAATATTTTTTTATTCAAAACAAAGCAAGTTATTGAATTTAGAAAAAAATAAAATAACAAATGCAAAAACTGCTGTAACACCCTGTAAACAAGTGGGAGGGAGTTGCGAAATATTTTTGCAATTATAAAACAATATGCTAAAGAACGATCAATCCTAAAAAGTCGCAAAAAAAATTTAGAAATATCGAAAAATGATGTATATTCAATTATGTAATATTTGCATTCAAAATCGGAAGTGCGTCACTGTAGTGTGCAAATTAATTATAATTCGCATAATTAGGCTAATATACACCATAATTACTGTTTGGAATATTTTTTTATTCAAAACAAAGCAAGTTATTGAATTTAGAAAAAAATAAAATAACAAATGCAAAAACTGCTGTAACACCCTGTAAACAAGTGGGAGGGAGTTGCGAAATATTTTTGCAATTATAAAACAATATGCTAAAGAACGATCAATCCTAAAAAGTCGCAAAAAAAATTTAGAAATATCGAAAAATGATGTATATTCAATTATGTAATATTTGCATTCAAAATCGGAAGTGCGTCACTGTAGTGTGCAAATTAATTATAATTCGCATAATTAGGCTAATATACACCATAATTACTGTTTGGAATATTTTTTATTCAAAACAAAGCAAGTTATTGAATTTAGAAAAAAATAAAATAACAAATGCAAAAACTGCTGTAACACCCTGTAAACAAGTGGGAGGGAGTTGCGAAATATTTTTGCAATTATAAAACAATATGCTAAAGAACGATCAATCCTAAAAAGTCGCAAAAAAAATTTAGAAATATCGAAAAATGATGTATATTCAATTATGTAATATTTGCATTCAAAATCGGAAGTGCGTCACTGTAGTGTGCAAATTAATTATAATTCGCATAATTAGGCTAATATACACCATAATTACTGTTTGGAATATTTTTTTATTCAAAACAAAGCAAGTTATTGAATTTAGAAAAAAATAAAATAACAAATGCAAAAACTGCTGTAACACCCTGTAAACAAGTGGGAGGGAGTTGCGAAATATTTTTGCAATTATAAAACAATATGCTAAAGAACGATCAATCCTAAAAAGTCGCAAAAAAAATTTAGAAATATCGAAAAATGATGTATATTCAATTATGTAATATTTGCATTCAAAATCGGAAGTGCGTCACTGTAGTGTGCAAATTAATTATAATTCGCATAATTAGGCTAATATACACCATAATTACTGTTTGGAATATTTTTTTATTCAAAACAAAGCAAGTTATTGAATTTAGAAAAAAATAAAATAACAAATGCAAAAACTGCTGTAACACCCTGTAAACAAGTGGGAGGGAGTTGCGAAATATTTTTGCAATTATAAAACAATATGCTAAAGAACGATCAATCCTAAAAAGTCGCAAAAAAAATTTAGAAATATCGAAAAATGATGTATATTCAATTATGTAATATTTGCATTCAAAATCGGAAGTGCGTCACTGTAGTGTGCAAATTAATTATAATTCGCATAATTAGGCTAATATACACCATAATTACTGTTTGGAATATTTTTTTATTCAAAACAAAGCAAGTTATTGAATTTAGAAAAAAATAAAATAACAAATGCAAAAACTGCTGTAACACCCTGTAAACAAGTGGGAGGGAGTTGCGAAATATTTTTGCAATTATAAAACAATATGCTAAAGAACGATCAATCCTAAAAAGTCGCAAAAAAAATTTAGAAATATCGAAAAATGATGTATATTCAATTATGTAATATTTGCATTCAAAATCGGAAGTGCGTCACTGTAGTGTGCAAATTAATTATAATTCGCATAATTAGGCTAATATACACCATAATTACTGTTTGGAATATTTTTTTATTCAAAACAAAGCAAGTTATTGAATTTAGAAAAAAATAAAATAACAAATGCAAAAACTGCTGTAACACCCTGTAAACAAGTGGGAGGGAGTTGCGAAATATTTTTGCAATTATAAAACAATATGCTAAAGAACGATCAATCCTAAAAAGTCGCAAAAAAAATTTAGAAATATCGAAAAATGATGTATATTCAATTATGTAATATTTGCATTCAAAATCGGAAGTGCGTCACTGTAGTGTGCAAATTAATTATAATTCGCATAATTAGGCTAATATACACCATAATTACTGTTTGGAATATTTTTTTATTCAAAACAAAGCAAGTTATTGAATTTAGAAAAAAATAAAATAACAAATGCAAAAACTGCTGTAACACCCTGTAAACAAGTGGGAGGGAGTTGCGAAATATTTTTGCAATTATAAAACAATATGCTAAAGAACGATCAATCCTAAAAAGTCGCAAAAAAAATTTAGAAATATCGAAAAATGATGTATATTCAATTATGTAATATTTGCATTCAAAATCGGAAGTGCGTCACTGTAGTGTGCAAATTAATTATAATTCGCATAATTAGGCTAATATACACCATAATTACTGTTTGGAATATTTTTTTATTCAAAACAAAGCAAGTTATTGAATTTAGAAAAAAATAAAATAACAAATGCAAAAACTGCTGTAACACCCTGTAAACAAGTGGGAGGGAGTTGCGAAATATTTTTGCAATTATAAAACAATATGCTAAAGAACGATCAATCCTAAAAAGTCGCAAAAAAAATTTAGAAATATCGAAAAATGATGTATATTCAATTATGTAATATTTGCATTCAAAATCGGAAGTGCGTCACTGTAGTGTGCAAATTAATTATAATTCGCATAATTAGGCTAATATACACCATAATTACTGTTTGGAATATTTTTTTATTCAAAACAAAGCAAGTTATTGAATTTAGAAAAAAATAAAATAACAAATGCAAAAACTGCTGTAACACCCTGTAAACAAGTGGGAGGGAGTTGCGAAATATTTTTGCAATTATAAAACAATATGCTAAAGAACGATCAATCCTAAAAAGTCGCAAAAAAAATTTAGAAATATCGAAAAATGATGTATATTCAATTATGTAATATTTGCATTCAAAATCGGAAGTGCGTCACTGTAGTGTGCAAATTAATTATAATTCGCATAATTAGGCTAATATACACCATAATTACTGTTTGGAATATTTTTTTATTCAAAACAAAGCAAGTTATTGAATTTAGAAAAAAATAAAATAACAAATGCAAAAACTGCTGTAACACCCTGTAAACAAGTGGGAGGGAGTTGCGAAATATTTTTGCAATTATAAAACAATATGCTAAAGAACGATCAATCCTAAAAAGTCGCAAAAAAAATTTAGAAATATCGAAAAATGATGTATATTCAATTATGTAATATTTGCATTCAAAATCGGAAGTGCGTCACTGTAGTGTGCAAATTAATTATAATTCGCATAATTAGGCTAATATACACCATAATTACTGTTTGGAATATTTTTTTATTCAAAACAAAGCAAGTTATTGAATTTAGAAAAAAATAAAATAACAAATGCAAAAACTGCTGTAACACCCTGTAAACAAGTGGGAGGGAGTTGCGAAATATTTTTGCAATTATAAAACAATATGCTAAAGAACGATCAATCCTAAAAAGTCGCAAAAAAAATTTAGAAATATCGAAAAATGATGTATATTCAATTATGTAATATTTGCATTCAAATCCGGAAGTGCGTCACTGTAGTGTGCAAATTAATTATAATTCGCATAATTAGGCTAATATACACCATAATTACTGTTTGGAATATTTTTTTATTCAAAACAAAGCAAGTTATTGAATTTAGAAAAAAATAAAATAACAAATGCAAAAACTGCTGTAACACCCTGTAAACAAGTGGGAGGGAGTTGCGAAATATTTTTGCAATTATAAAACAATATGCTAAAGAACGATCAATCCTAAAAAGTCGCAAAAAAATTTAGAAATATCGAAAAATGATGTATATTCAATTATGTAATATTTGCATTCAAAATCTTATGTAATATTTGCATTCAAAATCGGAAGTGCGTCACTCTGATAGCGCGTGCAAATTAATTATAATTCGCATAATTAGGCTAATATACACCATAATTACTGTTTGGAATATTTTTTTATTCAAAACAAAGCAAGTTATTGAATTTAGAAAAAAATAAAATAACAAATGCAAAAACTGCTGTAACACCCTGTAAACAAGTGGGAGGGAGTTGCGAAATATTTTTGCAATTATAAAACAATATGCTAAAGAACGATCAATCCTAAAAAGTCGCAAAAAAAATTTAGAAATATCGAAAAATGATGTATATTCAATTATGTAATATTTGCATTCAAAATCGGAAGTGCGTCTGCAAATTAATTATAATTCGCATAATTAGGCTAATATACACCATAATTACTGTTTGGAATATTTTTTTATTCAAAACAAAGCAAGTTATTGAATTTAGAAAAAAATAAAATAACAAATGCAAAAACTGCTGTAACACCCTGTAAACAAGTGGGAGGGAGTTGCGAAATATTTTTGCAATTATAAAACAATATGCTAAAGAACGATCAATCCTAAAAAGTCGCAAAAAAAATTTAGAAATATCGAAAAATGATGTATATTCAATTATGTAATATTTGCATTCAAATCGGAAGTGCGTCACTGTAGTGTGCAAATTAATTATAATTCGCATAATTAGGCTAATATACACCATAATTACTGTTTGGAATATTTTTTATTCAAAACAAAGCAAGTTATTGAATTTAGAAAAAAATAAAATAACAAATGCAAAAACTGCTGTAACACCTGTAAACAAGTGGGAGGGAGTTGCGAAATATTTTTGCAATTATAAAACAATATGCTAAAGAACGATCAATCCTAAAAAGTCGCAAAAAAATTTAGAAATATCGAAAAATGATGTATATTCAATTATGTAATATTTGCATTCAAAATCGGAAGTGCGTCACTGTAGTGTGCAAATTAATTATAATTCGCATAATTAGGCTATATACACCATAATTACTGTTTGGAATATTTTTTTATTCAAAACAAAGCAAGTTATTGAATTTAGAAAAAAATAAAATAACAAATGCAAAAACTGCTGTAACACCCTGTAAACAAGTGGGAGGGAGTTGCGAAATATTTTTGCAATTATAAAACAATATGCTAAAGAACGATCAATCCTAAAAAGTCGCAAAAAAAATTTAGAAATATCGAAAAATGATGTATATTCAATTATGTAATATTTGCATTCAAAATCGGAAGTGCGTCACTGTAGTGTGCAAATTAATTATAATTCGCATAATTAGGCTAATATACACCATAATTACTGTTTGGAATATTTTTTTATTCAAAACAAAGCAAGTTATTGAATTTAGAAAAAAATAAAATAACAAATGCAAAAACTGCTGTAACACCCTGTAAACAAGTGGGAGGGAGTTGCGAAATATTTTTGCAATTATAAAACAATATGCTAAAGAACGATCAATCCTAAAAAGTCGCAAAAAAAATTTAGAAATATCGAAAAATGATGTATATTCAATTATGTAATATTTGCATTCAAAATCGGAAGTGCGTCACTGTAGTGTGCAAATTAATTATAATTCGCATAATTAGGCTAATATACACCATAATTACTGTTTGGAATATTTTTTTATTCAAAACAAAGCAAGTTATTGAATTTAGAAAAAAATAAAATAACAAATGCAAAAACTGCTGTAACACCCTGTAAACAAGTGGGAGGGAGTTGCGAAATATTTTTGCAATTATAAAACAATATGCTAAAGAACGATCAATCCTAAAAAGTCGCAAAAAAAATTTAGAAATATCGAAAAATGATGTATATTCAATTATGTAATATTTGCATTCAAAATCGGAAGTGCGTCACTGTAGTGTGCAAATTAATTATAATTCGCATAATTAGGCTAATATACACCATAATTACTGTTTGGAATATTTTTTTATTCAAAACAAAGCAAGTTATTGAATTTAGAAAAAAATAAAATAACAAATGCAAAAACTGCTGTAACACCCTGTAAACAAGTGGGAGGGAGTTGCGAAATATTTTTGCAATTATAAAACAATATGCTAAAGAACGATCAATCCTAAAAAGTCGCAAAAAAAATTTAGAAATATCGAAAAATGATGTATATTCAATTATGTAATATTTGCATTCAAAATCGGAAGTGCGTCACTGTAGTGTGCAAATTAATTATAATTCGCATAATTAGGCTAATATACACCATAATTACTGTTTGGAATATTTTTTTATTCAAAACAAAGCAAGTTATTGAATTTAGAAAAAAATAAAATAACAAATGCAAAAACTGCTGTAACACCCTGTAAACAAGTGGGAGGGAGTTGCGAAATATTTTTGCAATTATAAAACAATATGCTAAAGAACGATCAATCCTAAAAAGTCGCAAAAAAAATTTAGAAATATCGAAAATGATGTATATTCAATTATGTAATATTTGCATTCAAAATCGGAAGTGCGTCACTGTAGTGTGCAAATTAATTATAATTCGCATAATTAGGCTAATATACACCATAATTACTGTTTGGAATATTTTTTTATTCAAAACAAAGCAAGTTATTGAATTTAGAAAAAAATAAAATAACAAATGCAAAAAACTGCTGTAACACCCTGTAAACAAGTGGGAGGGAGTTGCGAAATATTTTTGCAATTATAAAACAATATGCTAAAGAACGATCAATCCTAAAAAGTCGCAAAAAAAATTTAGAAATATCGAAAAATGATGTATATTCAATTATGTAATATTTGCATTCAAAATCGGAAGTGCGTCACTGTAGTGTGCAAATTAATTATAATTCGCATAATTAGGCTAATATACACCATAATTACTGTTTGGAATATTTTTTTATTCAAAACAAAGCAAGTTATTGAATTTAGAAAAAAATAAAATAACAAATGCAAAAACTGCTGTAACACCCTGTAAACAAGTGGGAGGGAGTTGCGAAATATTTTTGCAATTATAAAACAATATGCTAAAGAACGATCAATCCTAAAAAGTCGCAAAAAAAATTTAGAAATATCGAAAAATGATGTATATTCAATTATGTAATATTTGCATTCAAAATCGGAAGTGCGTCACTGTAGTGTGCAAATTAATTATAATTCGCATAATTAGGCTAATATACACCATAATTACTGTTTGGAATATTTTTTTATTCAAAACAAAGCAAGTTATTGAATTTAGAAAAAATAAAATAACAAATGCAAAAACTGCTGTAACACCCTGTAAACAAGTGGGAGGGAGTTGCGAAATATTTTTGCAATTATAAAACAATATGCTAAAGAACGATCAATCCTAAAAAGTCGCAAAAAAAATTTAGAAATATCGAAAAATGATGTATATTCAATTATGTAATATTTGCATTCAAAATCGGAAGTGCGTCACTGTAGTGTGCAAATTAATTATAATTCGCATAATTAGGCTAATATACACCATAATTACTGTTTGGAATATTTTTTTATTCAAAACAAAGCAAGTTATTGAATTTAGAAAAAAATAAAATAACAAATGCAAAAACTGCTGTAACACCCTGTAAACAAGTGGGAGGGAGTTGCGAAATATTTTTGCAATTATAAAACAATATGCTAAAGAACGATCAATCCTAAAAAGTCGCAAAAAAAATTTAGAAATATCGAAAAATGATGTATATTCAATTATGTAATATTTGCATTCAAAATCGGAAGTGCGTCACTGTAGTGTGCAAATTAATTATAATTCGCATAATTAGGCTAATATACACCATAATTACTGTTTGAATATTTTTTATTCAAAACAAAGCAAGTTATTGAATTTAGAAAAAAAATAAAATAACAAATGCAAAAACTGCTGTAACACCCTGTAAACAAGTGGGAGGGAGTTGCGAAATATTTTTGCAATTATAAAACAATATGCTAAAGAAACGATCAATCCTAAAAAGTCGCAAAAAAAATTTAGAAATATCGAAAAATGATGTATATTCAATTATGTAATATTTGCATTCAAAATCGGAAGTGCGTCACTGTAGTGTGCAAATTAATTATAATTCGCATAATTAGGCTAATATACACCATAATTACTGTTTGGAATATTTTTTTATTCAAAACAAAGCAAGTTATTGAATTTAGAAAAAATAAAATAACAAATGCAAAAACTGCTGTAACACCCTGTAAACAAGTGGGAGGGAGTTGCGAAATATTTTTGCAATTATAAAACAATATGCTAAAGAACGATCAATCCTTAAAAAGTCGCAAAAAAAAATTTAGAAATATCGAAAAATGATGTATATTCAATTATGTAATATTTGCATTCAAATCGGAAAGTGCGTCACTGTAGTGTGCAAATTAATTATTAATTCGCATAATTAGGCTAATATACACCATAATTACTGTTTGGAATATTTTTTTATTCAAAACAAAGCAAGTTATTGAATTTAGAAAAAAATAAATAACAAATGCAAAAACTGCTGTAACACCCTGTAAACAAGTGGGAGGGAGTTGCGAAATATTTTTGCAATTATAAAACAATATGCTAAAGACTAAAGAACGACCAATCCTAAAAAGTCGCAAAAAAAATTTAGAAATATCGAAAAATGATGTATATTCAATTATGTAATATTTGCATTCAAAACCGGAAGTGCGTCACTGTAGTGTGCAAATTAATTATAATTCGCATAATTAGGCTAATATACACCATAATTACTGTTTGGAATATTTTTTTATTCAAAACAAAGCAAGTTATTGAATTTAGAAAAAAATAAAATAACAAATGCAAAAACTGCTGTAACACCCTGTAAACAAGTGGGAGGGAGTTGCGAAATATTTTTGCAATTATAAAACAATATGCTAAAGAACGACCAATCCTAAAAAGTCGCAAAAAAAATTTAGAAATATCGAAAAATGATGTATATTCAATTATGTAATATTTGCATTCAAAACCGGAAGTGCGTCACTGTAGTGTGCAAATTAATTATAATTCGCATAATTAGGCTAATATACACCATAATTACTGTTTGGAATATTTTTTTATTCAAAACAAAGCAAGTTATTGAATTTAGAAAAAAATAAAATAACAAATGCAAAAACTGCTGTAACACCCTGTAAACAAGTGGGAGGGAGTTGCGAAATATTTTTGCAATTATAAAACAATATGCTAAAGAACGACCAATCCTAAAAAGTCGCAAAAAAAATTTAGAAATATCGAAAAATGATGTATATTCAATTATGTAATATTTGCATTCAAAACCGGAAGTGCGTCACTGTAGTGTGCAAATTAATTATAATTCGCATAATTAGGCTAATATACACCATAATTACTGTTTGGAATATTTTTTTATTCAAAACAAAGCAAGTTATTGAATTTAGAAAAAAATAAAATAACAAATGCAAAAACTGCTGTAACACCCTGTAAACAAGTGGGAGGGAGTTGCGAAATATTTTTGCAATTATAAAACAATATGCTAAAGAACGACCAATCCTAAAAAGTCGCAAAAAAAATTTAGAAATATCGAAAAATGATGTATATTCAATTATGTAATATTTGCATTCAAAACCGGAAGTGCGTCACTGTAGTGTGCAAATTAATTATAATTCGCATAATTAGGCTAATATACACCATAATTACTGTTTGGAATATTTTTTTATTCAAAACAAAGCAAGTTATTGAATTTAGAAAAAAATAAAATAACAAATGCAAAAACTGCTGTAACACCCTGTAAACAAGTGGGAGGGAGTTGCGAAATATTTTTGCAATTATAAAACAATATGCTAAAGAACGACCAATCCTAAAAAGTCGCAAAAAAAATTTAGAAATATCGAAAAATGATGTATATTCAATTATGTAATATTTGCATTCAAAACCGGAAGTGCGTCACTGTAGTGTGCAAATTAATTATAATTCGCATAATTAGGCTAATATACACCATAATTACTGTTTGGAATATTTTTTTATTCAAAACAAAGCAAGTTATTGAATTTAGAAAAAAATAAAATAACAAATGCAAAAACTGCTGTAACACCCTGTAAACAAGTGGGAGGGAGTTGCGAAATATTTTTGCAATTATAAAACAATATGCTAAAGAACGACCAATCCTAAAAAGTCGCAAAAAAAATTTAGAAATATCGAAAAATGATGTATATTCAATTATGTAATATTTGCATTCAAAACCGGAAGTGCGTCACTGTAGTGTGCAAATTAATTATAATTCGCATAATTAGGCTAATATACACCATAATTACTGTTTGGAATATTTTTTTATTCAAAACAAAGCAAGTTATTGAATTTAGAAAAAAATAAAATAACAAATGCAAAAACTGCTGTAACACCCTGTAAACAAGTGGGAGGGAGTTGCGAAATATTTTTGCAATTATAAAACAATATGCTAAAGAACGACCAATCCTAAAAAGTCGCAAAAAAAATTTAGAAATATCGAAAAATGATGTATATTCAATTATGTAATATTTGCATTCAAAACCGGAAGTGCGTCACTGTAGTGTGCAAATTAATTATAATTCGCATAATTAGGCTAATATACACCATAATTACTGTTTGGAATATTTTTTTATTCAAAACAAAGCAAGTTATTGAATTTAGAAAAAAATAAAATAACAAATGCAAAAACTGCTGTAACACCCTGTAAACAAGTGGGAGGGAGTTGCGAAATATTTTTGCAATTATAAAACAATATGCTAAAGAACGACCAATCCTAAAAAGTCGCAAAAAAAATTTAGAAATATCGAAAAATGATGTATATTCAATTATGTAATATTTGCATTCAAAACCGGAAGTGCGTCACTGTAGTGTGCAAATTAATTATAATTCGCATAATTAGGCTAATATACACCTAATTACTGTTTGGAATATTTTTTTATTCAAAACAAAGCAAGTTATTGAATTTAGAAAAAAATAAAATAACAAATGCAAAAACTGCTGTAACACCCTGTAAACAAGTGGGAGGGAGTTGCGAAATATTTTTGCAATTATAAAACAATATGCTAAAGAACGACCAATCCTAAAAAGTCGCAAAAAAAATTTAGAAATATCGAAAAATGATGTATATTCAATTATGTAATATTTGCATTCAAACCGGAAGTGCGTCACTGTAGTGTGCAAATTAATTATAATTCGCATAATTAGGCTAATATACACCATAATTACTGTTTGGAATATTTTTTTATTCAAAACAAAGCAAGTTATTGAATTTAGAAAAAAATAAAATAACAAATGCAAAAACTGCTGTAACACCCTGTAAACAAGTGGGAGGGAGTTGCGAAATATTTTTGCAATTATAAAACAATATGCTAAAGAACGACCAATCCTAAAAAGTCGCAAAAAAAATTTAGAAATATCGAAAAATGATGTATATTCAATTATGTAATATTTGCATTCAAAACCGGAAGTGCGTCACTGTAGTGTGCAAATTAATTATAATTCGCATAATTAGGCTAATATACACCATAATTACTGTTTGGAATATTTTTTTATTCAAAACAAAGCAAGTTATTGAATTTAGAAAAAAATAAAATAACAAATGCAAAAAACTGCTGTAACACCCTGTAAACAAGTGGGAGGGAGTTGCGAAATATTTTTGCAATTATAAAACAATATGCTAAAGAACGACCAATCCTAAAAAGTCGCAAAAAAAATTTAGAAATATCGAAAAATGATGTATATTCAATTATGTAATATTTGCATTCAAAACCGGAAGTGCGTCACTGTAGTGTGCAAATTAATTATAATTCGCATAATTAGGCTAATATACACCATAATTACTGTTTGGAATATTTTTTTATTCAAAACAAAGCAAGTTATTGAATTTAGAAAAAAATAAAATAACAAATGCAAAAACTGCTGTAACACCCTGTAAACAAGTGGGAGGGAGTTGCGAAATATTTTTGCAATTATAAAACAATATGCTAAAGAACGACCAATCCTAAAAAGTCGCAAAAAAAATTTAGAAATATCGAAAAATGATGTATATTCAATTATGTAATATTTGCATTCAAAACCGGAAGTGCGTCACTGTAGTGTGCAAATTAATTATAATTCGCATAATTAGGCTAATATACACCATAATTACTGTTTGGAATATTTTTTTATTCAAAACAAAGCAAGTTATTGAATTTAGAAAAAAATAAAATAACAAATGCAAAAACTGCTGTAACACCCTGTAAACAAGTGGGAGGGAGTTGCGAAATATTTTTGCAATTATAAAACAATATGCTAAAGAACGACCAATCCTAAAAAGTCGCAAAAAAAATTTAGAAATATCGAAAAATGATGTATATTCAATTATGTAATATTTGCATTCAAAACCGGAAGTGCGTCACTGTAGTGTGCAAATTAATTATAATTCGCATAATTAGGCTAATATACACCATAATTACTGTTTGGAATATTTTTTTATTCAAAACAAAGCAAGTTATTGAATTTAGAAAAAAATAAAATAACAAATGCAAAAACTGCTGTAACACCCTGTAAACAAGTGGGAGGGAGTTGCGAAATATTTTTGCAATTATAAAACAATATGCTAAAGAACGACCAATCCTAAAAAGTCGCAAAAAAAATTTAGAAATATCGAAAAATGATGTATATTCAATTATGTAATATTTGCATTCAAAACCGGAAGTGCGTCACTGTAGTGTGCAAATTAATTATAATTCGCATAATTAGGCTAATATACACCATAATTACTGTTTGGAATATTTTTTTATTCAAAACAAAGCAAGTTATTGAATTTAGAAAAAAATAAAATAACAAATGCAAAAACTGCTGTAACACCCTGTAAACAAGTGGGAGGGAGTTGCGAAATATTTTTGCAATTATAAAACAATATGCTAAAGAACGACCAATCCTAAAAAGTCGCAAAAAAAATTTAGAAATATCGAAAAATGATGTATATTCAATTATGTAATATTTGCATTCAAAACCGGAAGTGCGTCACTGTAGTGTGCAAATTAATTATAATTCGCATAATTAGGCTAATATACACCATAATTACTGTTTGGAATATTTTTTTATTCAAAACAAAGCAAGTTATTGAATTTAGAAAAAAATAAAATAACAAATGCAAAAACTGCTGTAACACCCTGTAAACAAGTGGGAGGGAGTTGCGAAATATTTTTGCAATTATAAAACAATATGCTAAAGAACGACCAATCCTAAAAAGTCGCAAAAAAAATTTAGAAATATCGAAAAATGATGTATATTCAATTATGTAATATTTGCATTCAAAACCGGAAGTGCGTCACTGTAGTGTGCAAATTAATTATAATTCGCATAATTAGGCTAATATACACCATAATTACTGTTTGGAATATTTTTTTATTCAAAACAAAGCAAGTTATTGAATTTAGAAAAAAATAAAATAACAAATGCAAAAACTGCTGTAACACCCTGTAAACAAGTGGGAGGGAGTTGCGAAATATTTTTGCAATTATAAAACAATATGCTAAAGAACGACCAATCCTAAAAAGTCGCAAAAAAAATTTAGAAATATCGAAAAATGATGTATATTCAATTATGTAATATTTGCATTCAAAACCGGAAGTGCGTCACTGTAGTGTGCAAATTAATTATAATTCGCATAATTAGGCTAATATACACCATAATTACTGTTTGGAATATTTTTTTATTCAAAACAAAGCAAGTTATTGAATTTAGAAAAAAATAAAATAACAAATGCAAAAACTGCTGTAACACCCTGTAAACAAGTGGGAGGGAGTTGCGAAATATTTTTGCAATTATAAAACAATATGCTAAAGAACGACCAATCCTAAAAAGTCGCAAAAAAAATTTAGAAATATCGAAAAATGATGTATATTCAATTATGTAATATTTGCATTCAAAACCGGAAGTGCGTCACTGTAGTGTGCAAATTAATTATAATTCGCATAATTAGGCT